>JAQRGA010000051.1:0-233354 GCA_029237695.1 Conchocele bisecta | reverse complement strand
ACGATTTACCCAAAATCTACCCAAATCTTACCCAAATCTACCCAAATCTTCATATAATTACTATATGTGTTAATAAATAAAGCTATGCACATCATAGTAACGATTTTTGTGAAATGGAACACAATGTGTTTCGAAACATGACCGGATATAACGTATAGCGCGCTTGATTTCACGAATTGTACCGCCGTTTTCGATGGGGTAACTCTGGAAAACACAAAAGCTCATTCACCACAGAAAAAATGTTGGCAGCTTTCACAACAATATATTGCAGCTGCTACTGTAAACATTACATGACCTAGTTTCGAGGTAGGGTTAAATTCGATCGGTTTGTATGCTACTCAAGTTAGTTGAGCCTACGAAGTTTATGGCATACTTGTGTTTTAAAGTAACATTGTCTGAATAATATATACCAATATGCAATATACCACTGATAATGTAAGAAACAATGTGACAAACACTTGTAGGCACCACTAACTAAAAAGAGGAACGTGCATCAGCCGTATTCACATACCAGCATGACCAGGGCAGACACGAATGTAATGAGCAAAGGAATGGATGAAAATAATTATAGAAACATATTTAAGAATACAATATTATTTTTAAATACACCCATTTAACATGTTTAAGGCGATTTGGTATGTTGAATAACATCCGCAGTACGAGTATGCATGTGTAACGGAAGTGGTACCACGTGTAATCACGAGTTGAATGTGGATATAAATATACCGATCGAGAGCATCGTGCTCCGGTAGCGCAGTTGGTTAGCGCGTCCCGCTGGTATTGGGAAGGTCCCGGGTTCGATCCCCGGTCGGTGCACATTTTTTCCGTTGCATTTCCCCTATCCGGTTACATTTGGGGGCTCGTCCAACCCTCATGAGTGTCGGTGTGCTCTCTAGAGGGGTGAACTTGGGGTGAGTTTGACGAAACTCAAAGATAATGGGGGAGGAGTGTAACGGAAGTGGTACCATGTGTAATCATGAGTTGAATGTGGATATAAATATACCGATCGAGAGCATCGTAGCGCAGTTGGTTAGCGCGTCCCGCTGGTATTGGGAAGGTCCCGGGTTCGATCCCCGGTCGGTGCACATTTTTTTGCGTTGCATTTCCCCTATCCGGTTACACATGATTTCGATGACATCGGGTCTGGTACCCGGGAGTAATACTGGAGTAGCCAAATCGTTCCGAAACCCATTAGACTGGGTAACGTGACGAGTTGGTGATGTCCATAACTTGAGCGTCTGGAAAAAATGTAAATAATCGGAAATTTGTAATTCCTATGGTAAGTTTTTATCTTAATTGAATAGTTTTCCATCTTTATTGATTTATTTTGTTTGAAATATGCTGTTCCACTGAATGAAGGAAGCACATATCGTTAGGTGTTCCGAAACTAATTGATCGAGGCTATATGAAATGAAGTATTTCTAAGCGGAAAAAGTGTCGCCCGATGTGGGGTTTGAACCCACGACCCCCGTAACACTAGCACGGCGCTCTTACCAACTGAGCTAACCGGGCGATCATGTCTCAACACCACACCGAACACTACACTCCTCCCCTTCTTATATTCGGGAGCCAGGCATCAACCTCACAGCTTCATGAGGAGTATAGACTGCAATCCAAAGTACACCCAGGCACAATCCTGTTTACTTCTGACACCATTGTTGAAGAGTATTTGCTAAAATGAAAAAAGTGTCGCCCGATGTGGGGTTTGAACCCACGACCCCCGTGACACTAGCACGGCGCTCTTACCAACTGAGCTAACCGGGCGATCATGTCTCAACACTACACTCCTCCCCTTCTTATATTTGGGAGCCAGGCATCAACCTCACAGCTTCATGAGGAGTATAGACTGCAACCCAAAGTACACCCAGGCACAATCCTGTTTACTTCTGACACCATTGTTGAAGTATTTCTAAGGGGAAAAAGTGTCGCCCGATGTGGGGTTTGAACCCACGACCCCCGTAACACTAGCACGGCGCTCTTACCAACTGAGCTAACCGGGCGATCATGTCTCAACACCACACCGAACACTACAGAAATAAAGGGAGAGTACCGCGATAAACTTAATACTAGGAAGCCAAGGAAGATAATCCACTTTATAATGGCTAAACATGCTACATGGGAATGATGATTTTTAATTGAAATACAAATAAAAACTAGAACCTCTCTAGTGTTGACATACAAGGAGACAGTGTGAAGGTGTCGACCGTATACTGGCCGTTTTCGCCCGCCATGACGTGTAGCCACAGGGCTGTACAAATCGGCACGCCCGACGCCCGGGACAAGTCGGTTTTGGTCTCGGGCAAGTGGCTCTATGCTGAAATTTAGTCCCGGGCAAGTCACTATTTTCCGTTGAAACGTCCCGCCACAAGCCTGTTTTCTTCACTAGACTAATCCTAAATTGTAACATTTCATTGATCAATAACGCCTCAGGCGTGTGTCGGATTCCCTGTGGTGATACACACTTACACAGAAGCTGCTATACTGTGTATATAGCAAGAAAAGTGATATACATACTAGCTGTGACCCTGATTAGATTTATTTTTGTTATTTCTCAATGAAAGTATACGATGTGACCACTCATTTGAACCGTCTCGACGAGACGGATTAAATGGTGGTCGCGGCATATACTTCTGAGTGCATAGAAGGAAAATATTTGTCCGCAAACATAAGCGTATCCTCAGCATGAAATGGGTTACTGCATGATTGCCCCGTGATGCGATGATGAAAGAAGTCGCACATTCGCGACGTCTGTGGCACATCAAAAGGCGTGTTGACCAATCAGTAACATTTCAAAACATAGCCTAAAGGTCACACAGTTTACAGCCTCGTGCTGAATGAGGTCATACAATAAACACCTGTACACACAGCTGGGTGTATCGGTTTTTTGCACAAAGCATCACACAAATCTCGTCTGTGTAATATGTGTCGGGTGTAATCACATCTGGATTTGGAATTCATATATCCCCTCTCACGGATATTGCACGGTCCGGATAAGCAACACGGAAGGTCGTATGTCGCCGGACTTCCGTACAATAAGGGGGATATCCCCTCTCACATATTGCACGGTCCGGATAGCAACACGGAAGGTCGTATGTCGCCGGACTTCCGTACAATAGGGGGGACGCACTGTATGCATATTAACATGATTACCTGATTAAAGGTATTACATTTGCTAACATACTAATAATACTTATTTCATGTACTTTGAATGTCGTTGTTTTAATAAACTTACAGAAATCACGAATCAACTAATTACACTTTTTCATATTTTTTTGGGGATCCACGAGAGACCTGCGTTATAATGGAGATCGCGTATAGAGCTGCAGTGTAATTAGCGAATTAATTAACCAGCTGTTGCCAACAAAAAAAAACTGAAATTTCAAAAAGTTTATTATTTACCGTTCCGCGAACATACTGATAGACATTAAATATTGTAAATATAGACGTGACTTCATTTTCGAGACGGTCAAATGAGTAGACTTCGTAATTTAATTCACAAAACATCGATGTTTTTACACCGAAAATTCTGGAATATACGCTCGAAATTATAGATAGACCATTACACACCAATCAATCGATCTTTCCTGATTGCCAGGGTTCCCGTTACTAGTAATATATGTTATTGCCAACATTTTTTATAGCAACTAAAGTGCATGTATTATGCACACATGGATATACATACACCGAGAACCGTTGTTTGGAAGCTTCTACATGTATATGGAGTTGGTAATGTGTGTCCATGTGTTCATATTAACAGTACTAACGGCACTATAGATATACCGTTAAACACCAATCAATCCAATTTGTGATGCACTGATATATTGCGTGATTGAGACATGATTGTTTATGTAATAAATTGTTGATTGATGAGTTGTAGTTATTCTCGCTCTCTTTGCACCCGGAAAAGAAAACATTCAATCTGGCTTTTCTATTTTTGAGTAACTGACAGGGAACGACCGGTCCTAATTGCAGACTCTGCAACCACCGTTATACCCGTGCCATAGTTCTCTATGGTTGTGTTGTTACAGTTTTGTATAAGAAGTTTTACGAGGACAAGTAATTTTTTCAAAACCACTTGCCCTGAAAATTATAATTTCCAGGACAAGTCGGGGCAAGTCACTTTTGTCAAGTCACTTGTCCGGGACAAGTGGCTAAAAAATCAATTTGTACAGCCCTGAGCCATCTTGTACATAATCACTTGTTGAGGTATGCACAGAATGACTGAACAATCAGATAGGGATCGATAGCCCAAATGCTCAAACCCCAAATAATCTAGGGAAATTTTGCAATCACAGTCTGATCAGGGTCTACACTGTTTTCCATCTTGTGCATACTCGCTGTATACGGTATACAAGCAAGCCGCATGTCGCCCGCCAGGACGTGTTGCCATCTTATAACAATCACTTGTTAAGGCTATACCTTCTAGGGGAAATTTGCAATCACAGTCTGATCAGGGTCTACCCGGTTCCCCATTTTGTACATAACCACTTGTTGAAGCTATACATGTAGGGGAAATATGCATTCACAGGATCTACACAGTTTCCCATATTGTACATAATCAACTATATATAACGAGCTACCCCACTAAAATACACTGTGTTCTGGTCAATACAATATAATATTGGGCTTTGTCTACATAGAGGTGTGAAAAACATTCAAGCTTTTTGACAAGATATACAAACCATACACAAATTTAAAAATATATATATATTGAATGCATATTACGGTTCATTTTCATCAATGTTCTTAATACAAGATCGTTTATTATTGTTATTGTAGATGAATATTAAGAATATTTATATATATATATATATAGCCTTCCTGTGTGAGTTTTGAAATGTATCTCCGTAAATTAAATTGCAATAACTAAACTATATATGTCCAGAAGTGATTTGTGCTAATAAAAACATTCATTCAATGCACTATACTTTTTTTTAAATATTTCCAAAAGATGTTGGCATATAATTACTTGGCAAAATAAATATTGCAATACTATGGAGGTGACCGGTTAGACATGTGGTCTAGTATATATGTGCCATATGAAATCATGATCGATGGCAACTTAAAGTTAGACAACTGAGACATAATTAATGAGTCTATCACGGTAGTCTCCCTTTATAATAATGCTACATGTATATTAATCACTTTCTTTCGGAAATATGTGCTTTACTCTTCACTTTTTCGGTCAAAATGTGCTTATTGTATGATATACTAATGATATATTGTTGAAAACGTATATAATATAATCATAAATGTTATTTTTAATGAAGATTTGGGTAGATTTGGGTAAAACGTGCTGCCGCATAATTTAATTTGAAATATATTCTATATTTCGGCAGATACCAGTAATCGACATGGTTTAGATATTCTTGACTGAATGATTACAAATTTAAACTACAATAACCTTAGGATCATCGTATCGACAGTGACCTTATTTTTGTTTCAGTATGATTGATCTAGCGTGACCAGATGGATCCATCGTTGACTGTCGTGCAGGAACCAGGGACCCTGATAGACGCCTGGAATGACAAATCCTACCTCGACCAGGTCGGTGCTCAAATCTCTCGCTTGAAATACACTATTTTGATTGGTTGAGTATAATATTCTTCACATGAGGCTTAAAAATTAAATTTCATTACTATGTTGAATGCGTCCGCGCAGTCTGATTAGGCTTTGCACTGTCTCAGTGTCTGCCACAAGTATTAAGGCAACCAACTCTTATACATGATATATCAGTTTTGAGGACTGTTTTGGAAGATCAGACACAATACAGGTCACAAATCAAATGAGACAAGTCAAGTGATTTTGTAGCCCAAATTCTCATTGATTCGTGCCCCTAGAAAACAAGTGAATAAGCATATTCTAAGAATAGTGTTAATTGAAAATTATTTTAAAATGGTATTTTAAGTTGTATCCTACGGTTTTCTAAGTTACAGTTACATACAATTGTGATTTACCACCTATTTTTTTTATTTTTCTACATACTTCCTTAATCTGAAGAGGGTCTGTTCGCAAATGATGCATACATTGTGATATAATTATGTTGATTTCTAGGTGAATCTGGACTTCACCATATTTAAATTTGATTCATCTAGGCAGCAACACTTCTTTATTGTATGAGTGATCAAGGAATGTCACTCAAATGTGCAAACGGGTGTAGGGCACGTACCTGATGAGAAGTTTCAAGATCATTTCAAGAATTAGGCGACTTGGGTGGATTATTTCCAGTGACTAAGACTGGCATAAACAGCAATTTTGGTGAATTCCTTATGTGCACTCATAGTCAAGCGTTTGAACTTTATGTGCTTAGGGACACGGATCCATGAGAATAGGGACTACCTACTGTCTGTTCCATGTTTTGCTGCCGATGTACTTTTGGCAATTAAAGTTTAAACATTAAATACTAAAAATATTTAAATGTAATTAGGGGCAATCTGGAACAATACGGAGATCCATTGATGTAACAAGCAGGGCCTGAAAATAGCACTGGTCCGAGGTCCTTGACCTGCACATTTTAATGTCCGACCTTTGTATTTTACAAGCAAAAAGTCCACCAGACCTGTGATAAAATTGAAATTGCGATCATCATTAGTGCCGATGCTAAATCCGTTCTGATTGTCTTATAAGATAATTTTTGGTGACATATTCAGTATATACACATGGTGTGACGAGTCATTTAGTATCAAACAGACACATATTTCTACCGTTTTTCTTCTCGGACCTTCCAAAAAATTCCTCGGACCTTTCACTTTTCCTTGTTAGGTGCCGGACCTACTGGTAAAAGCTGCTATTTTCAGGCCCTGACAAGTAGTGTCATTTTCATTATTTTTGTCAATTTAGCCGTTTTCAGGTCATTTCCCGCGAATGTGACACATGCAGCTATGAGGTACACCTATATCAATGACATCATACACCTACTTTAGTGACGCTATACACACAACCTTTTCCAAATGACTGACTTTCAAATGCCGTAAACTTTTTTGGGTGGGAACTGGGTATACCTTTTTTTCGTGAATTGTATTCCTGCCAGTATAACAATTATTCCTGAGTCAATAACGCTATTCATTTACACAATTGGTAACAGAGATGTTACAAAAAATATAAAATATTGTTACATGGTTTCCGTTGTTTGCACATATGTGCAAACAAATAGCGCGTGCTGTTTGCACATGGCTTTAGGCAATGCTCATTTCGGGGCCGCGCGTAATGGAAGTGCTTTCATGACGTCACTACGCGGAAGTGCCTTCATGACGTCACTACTTCATGACGTTCATGACGCGGCCCCGGAATATGCATACCGAAAATTATCTACGTGAATGGGACGATTTTATAAAAGTACTGAAAATACTGAATATAATGCTCAAATTACATCATTTTTTTGTTGGAAATGTAACAATAACGTTTGATCATGTCCAGCCGTGTGCAAACGTTTGCTGTGGCCCTCGGGAACTGTTTGAACCCCAAGGCCTGCGGCGGCCTTGGGGTTCAAACAGTTCCCTCGGGCCACAGCAAACGTTTGCACACGGCTGGACATGATCAAACCTTATAATAACACTGTCCATATTAAACCTATACTTGTTTGGTGGTTGTAAAACTACAGACAATCCTGTACTTATTTTACCATATCAAAATAGCATTCTGCAGTAACTTCGAGTATGCATGCATATATTTTACTTAAACGATCGTAAGTTATACACACTTATTAAATTAATTTAATACTACCGGTAGTTAGCGAGTCTAAAACATTGTAATTTTTTAAAAGTCTTTTTTTTTTGTCACAATTTTCTTTATCATAGTTTCCTATGTCCGTAATGTGTCGACTATGTCCGTGATTACCCGGTCCGTGTCCGTATTTCACCCTTTTCAAGTCTTCCATTATATGTAAAAGTCAGAGTTTGAATGACTTAAAACACTGTACATTGTATTTGAAATACGGACTAATTTAAATTAGTTCAGACAACCTCGCAGATCACCATATTAATGTAGCGAGACCGTTATTATAGTGCGACATACATAGTGATTATGAACACAAACATCAGCGTCTCCAGAAAGTTGTCTGCATTTTTCCGGATTGCTCCTACTTTTTCATCAGTGACAAAAACGTTGCCCTCCCCAAAATATATTATTTTATAAAATTCCGTCAATTTTGATTTCATTGTGAAAAAAAAGATTTTCATATGGGAATTTAAAATGGGAGCTAAAATAGATTTTTTAAAATAATTTTGTAATTTGTGAACTAATTTTCAAACTCTAGCTTGTTTTCTTAGTTGTATCATTTCCTGCACTGCCTAGCTCATTTTGCCCCATGTTAAATTCCCACCATAAAATCAATATTTTATGGAATTTCATCAAATAAAAACATTTGGGGAGGGTGAATTTTTTTGTTATTGATGAAAAAGTACTTACATTTAAATATGTTTTAGATTTAATGTGTTTAATAACCAAAAGTTCGTCGGCAGAAAAACGTGGAACAGACAGTAAGAACATGTGCGATATTTCATGAAAAATATTTGCAAGTTTCCGTAAATGAGGTCAAAAGTTGACAAAAATATTCATCGCAAATGTTGAATTTAATTCCGCATTTACAGAACATACCAGACTGGAAAAATGGTGCTTATGGGATTTGTGATGAGTGTTGATCCTGTTTAAGTAACACTCTCCTGTCGCCTACTAACAATCTATATTGCTTGTTTGAAGCATGGCGGGTGTTTGGTGTCAACAATGTTAATTTCAAGAGAGAAGATATTAAGTGGTATACATGTACGTGATACAGTTTGAAACAGGCTTAGAAAACAAGCGTTGTGTCGGGTGATTTATTGATGGAATAGCGAAATGGGGTAGATCCTGATAAGTGATAAGACTGCACTGGCTACACCGGTCACAAAACCCATAGGCCCTATTTCTCTAGTTATATCCACATAACATACCAATTTCTGCAGTGACGGTCACGATTCAAGTTCATGCTCGGAATGTTTTGTCATCAATCAGTCACTATATGGCTGTGACTGGATAAATGGGACTTATGGATTTTACGACCAGTGCAGATCCAGATCGGCCTGTGCATCTGCAGTCTGATCAGGATCTGTACTGTTCACCATTCCATCAATGAAACACCAGACAAACTTCTAACAAGGAATATATATTGTTATCATGCTACAGGAGTGTGTTATTATGCTCCCGAAAATATGTTTTTGGGGGAACATATAGTTAACGCTTTGTCCGCCGTCCGAGTTTTACGTTAACGTTTTTCAAATTGCTATATCTCTGTGACTGCTTGGGATATCAACTTGAAACATCATATACACATTGATCACCATCCATATTTTCATTGTATACCCGACCCATGCTGCCCAGGCGCCAAGGTCAAATGACTTTAAATTTTTTGTTATAAAGTTTTACGTTAATGTTTTTCAAATTGCTATATCTGTGACCGCTTGCGATATCAACTTGAAACATCATATACACATTGATCACCATTTATTGTGATTAATAAGCATACTACACCAATACCCAGGGTCAAGGACTTTGAATTTCAATCCAGGCATCATTGGGGAGCATTTGTAGGATTTACGGACCATCTAGTTTTGATCTGCCACTACACTGGACACAAATCCCATAAGCCCCATTTGTTCAGTCACAGCCACATTTTAGGGCGTGCCGTATCCACCGGAGATGGCCGGTATACCCGCATCCACGCCCATCACAAACTTACATCGCAAGAGCCGGCGATCGTGGTTCGAGAAAACTCCCGTCGGCTCCAAGTTGGAAATCGCTGTTGAGACTATTCGTGCGGCGAGGGAGAGCGACGAACTTGAAGTTCTCACGCTGACACACTTCACCGCGCCTCCGCGAATTGCCTTCGGGAAGCTGAAACCAGGACAGGTGAAGTCGCGGACCCTCTTACTCCGGAATCCGCACGACTACGCGCAGACTGTGAAAGTCGAAAAGGTGCCGGAGAAACGGAAGTTCAGCGTCAGCGATAGACTTGTAACCGTGGGGCCGCTCGAGACGTGGCCGTTAGTGATAACGTGGTCGCCGACAGACGAGGGGAACTTCCGCGAGATGATCCTGATGCAGGTGGACAAATCGTACCGACTGCAGACCTACATGTTTGGCACCGTCGCTGCGCCAGTACAGAAAAGGAAAACGGTAAATGAGACGACGACGACGACGACGACGACGACTAACTTGATTTTATATCTAAGATAATGTGAGATATCTTGTGAAAAATATTTACAAATTTTACGATATTTTCCGTATACGTTGAAAGTTGACAAAATGTTCAGAGCAAATGTTATTTGCAGAAAATATTGCCTATTTTGTAAATATTTTCATGAAACCTTCAATCTTCTTAGATACAAAATCACATGGCTTGTCTCAAATGAAAACCATTGACCCAATGGATGGTGCCACATGTTTATATCCCCTTTCAACCTATCTCCTAGTTAGGACTTAGTATCTCCTAATTAGGAGTGACACTCCTAATTATGACTTAGTAACTCCTAATTAGGACTTAGTAGCTCCTAATTAGGAATTACTATCTCATAATTGGGACTTGCTATCTCCTAATTAGGACTTAGGAGATAAAAATAAATATTATTGCACCAGGACGCTTCCATACCTGTCTCGAATGAAAACCATTGACCCAATGAATGGTGCCACATGTTTAAATCCCCTTTCAACCACATGATAGTGTGAATCCCTGTAGTGTAAGATTCATCACACTTCTATGTGAATCCTTAAAGGTTGGTTATGATATGCAGGGCTCCAGATAAGGAATTAGTAATTGAGTATTGTCACTCCATCATTTCTGAAGCAATTTGGGTATTTCAAAATTTTAATTGGGTAAAATAAAATCACACTACTGTTTACTCATCAACAGACCGCAATTATTAAACAGTTTCCTTGAAATGAAAACCTGTCTTGGCATTTCATTAGAATCCAAGGAGACAATTCTAATGAAACACCAATATGTGTTTTCATGGAAAATAAGAAAAATATGCTATATCTGCCATTATCTGGTGTGTTTGTTTTCTGCAGCATGATAAAGGTACCACAAATTTTTTATTGCTTTTTGATACTCGCTACTTCTGATTTCAATTGGGTTTTGGCAATTTTAATTGGGTATTTAAGCAAATACACAGCTTATCTGGAGCCCTAGATATGTATACCCTCCCATTGAAAAATGGTACCTAATATTTTCATGCTCCACCACGATAGTGGAGGGGGCATTTAGTGTTAACATTTTCCTTCCGTCCAACCGTCACAAAGATTTAACGCTGTTTTATAATTTCTGTTTCCTTGGACGGATCTGCTTCATAATTCATACATGCATTGCTCTGGTCCTCTAGCGCTCTGTGACAAATGCACGTTTGTAATGCCCCCGCTAACCCCAGTGTCATTTTTTTCCAACTTATTTTCAGTGTTCATACACCAACACCCCCAACACATTTTAAATAATTTCCGTTTAAACGTTTCTAACAAAGGCCATTTTATACTGTCAAAGCAGTAAGTGGAGCATCCGTGTTCTAGGCACACATTTTCTATTTCCATGCTACTTCATTTTCATTGGAGATCAGTGCTCCAGATAAGCTGCGTATTTACTTAAATACCCAATTAAAATTGCCAAAAATCCAATTGAAATCAGAAGTAGCGAGTATCAAAAAGCAATACAAAAATGGTGGTACCTTTATCATGCTGCAGAAAACAATAAACAGAACACACATATATCATATTTTTCTTATTTTCCATGAAAACACATCGTGGTATTTCATTAGAATTGTCTCCAAGGAGGCAATTATAATAAAATGCCAATACATGTTTTCATTTCGAAGCAATAATTGCTGTCTGTTGATGTGTAAACAACAGTGTGATTTTATTTTACCCAATTAACATTTTGAAATACCCAATTGCTTCAGAAATGATAGAGAGATTCAATACTCAATTACTAATTCCTTATCTGGAGCCCTGGGAGATAACATTCAATTTCAGATGTTCCCAAAATGGCTGAAAAGGGACCAATCACACAGAGCTCCAGATAAGGAATTAGTAATTGAGTATTGTCACTCCATCATTTCTGAAGCAATTGGGCATTTCAAAATGTTAATTGTGTAAAATAGAATCACACTACTGTTTACACATCAGCAGACCGCACTTATTGAATAGTTTGCTTCTAAATGAAAACACATTGTCTCCTTGGATGTGTTTTCATGGTAAAATAAGAAAATATGATATATTTGTGGTCTGTTTATTATTTTCTGTAGCATGATAAAGATACCACAATTTTTGCATTGCTTTTTGATACTCACTACTTCTGATTTCAATTGTGTTTTTGGCAATTTTAATTGGGTATTTGCAAATATGCACCTTATCTGGAGCTCTGATCACATGACTGTTCAGAAACTGAGTAAGCATATATTTATTGTGATGGATCATATGTGGCTGTGGAGAAATGGGGCTTACAGGTTTTCAAACCAGTGTAGATCCAGATCAGCCTGTGCATCCACATAGTCTGATCAGCATCTACTGTTCGCCATTCCTGCAACGAACCACCCGCCATGATTCTAACAAGCAATATAGATCATTATCAGGCTACAGGAGTATGATATTTCAGGGATCATTTTACAGGGCTAAGTGGGTGAAATTCTCTCCCTAAATTGTCTGACTTCTCCCTATTTTGAGCGGAGGTCCAAGAAATTTTTCACTATATATAACAGAAGAGTAATACTCCGATAATGTCTATTTCAACAATTACAGCAATGTGTCTGGGTGTCACTCCATTTTCTAATGCACTCTATAAATATCATGCAATCTGATTGGCTGATGGTCATACATTACAGGTATATCATTGTTGATGAACGGTCGCAAATTATTTCAAAAGGTATTCCTACACCAGTAGTAAAGGAGTGCATTAGAAATAGGTTAACCGCATTGTAATTTTGAAATTTACGGCGTATATCAGAAAATGATAGGTCCGAAAACATGTTTAATGGCTCCGCTAGCACGTCGCCATTAAACAGATTATCCGACCTATCATTTTCTGATATACGCCGCAAATTTGGAAGTTACAATACAGTTAACCCTATATTACAATACAGTTATACAATTATTTCAAAAGGTATTCCTACGCCAGTAGTAAAGGAGTGTCTTAGAAATAGGTTAACCGCATTGTAATTTTGAAATTTGAAAATGAAAATTACAATACCGTTAACCCTATATTACAATACAGTTAACCCTATATTCTTTTAGAATGGCTGGACAAGTGACATTTTTGTCTGGGCAAGTATTAATTGCCCATTTTGGCGAGTAGAAAAAAAATGGACATTTTTAAGCCATGAAAGTCATTTGATATTTGTGGCTGTGACTGCATCCGCACAGTCTGATCAGGAGCTGCACTGTTTGCTATTCCATCAATGAAACAGCCATTATGCTTCTAACAAGCAATACAGATCGCTGTCAGACTACAGGAGTGATGTATTTAATCAGGAGTTACACTTGTCATAAATCCCATTTCTTCAGTCACAGCGACATTTGTCTTCTCTTTCAGCGGCGTGGAAGGTTGTTGGCAACTAAAGTCACTCGACCGTTCTCGGTTATCCATACGTCCAGTCTAGCAAACATTGACCACAGTTACAGTCCTGAGAAAAAAACTAATGCACAGTCTAAAAATAGAAGATCAATAGGTAAACAGGCACAGGTTTCAAAAGTCACAGAAAACAGAAGACGGTCATTACGCTCTTCATTGAAAAGCACTGAAAATGAAATGGAAAGCAAAGTAGTAGGCGATGAAGATGCAGAAAACAAACAGAACAAGGAAGATGGCCAGAAGATTCCGAAGAAAAAGATGCGAAGGTCCAACACATATTTAAATGTCTCTGGACTGGGGCTGACTGTACCAATTATTGAAGGGCAGACTGTCCAAGGTCACACGATCGCGCTGACCTTGGATGTAAGCGATATACCGCCCGTCCTGGCATCACCACCGCCGGTGCTGAGAAGTGAGCAAAATGTTGTGTTTACTCCTGACTTACCTCAACAGAATGTGCACATTGCGAACAATGTGAATCTAGAGCCAAGTTTTCTGTCTGAAGCGGGCTGTCCTGGAGGTAGGGTGACATCTGCCACACTGGAACCGAGTTTTGTGGAGGCGAATATAGTCAAGGGCACAAATACAATACAACATGAGGATCTGTACAATGATGTGAACAATGTTGATGAACCAATCTTCCTGGAAACTATCAGAACTAAAGCTGATGGTTATATTGCTGATAAATGTGCTCCAGCCTTCAGTGACCGACTGAAGCCTGTAGAAACATTCTGCGACAGTTTAGAAAACACACCTTTTGGTGAAACGATAAAACATGTTATTGAGCAGCCCAGTTTCATGTCGCCCGACACGTCATTGGATAATAACTACACCTCCCGGCTACGTAAGAACATCATTGGACGGGAAATTGTGAGTCCCGATTCCTTTGTGAAGGAAATGTCATCTGCAAAGAGGAAAATGGAGCGAAGTCATCTGGCAATTGACACAAGTGACATTGAAATAGCGCCCAGTCCGGAAACAGTATTGAACCAGTCCATCCCACACGGTCTAATGATGGAACAACTGAAGGAAGTGAAGACTAACCTGCAAGAAAAGCATTTTGAAAAGCATCCGTATACTAGTAATCATGATTCTAACCTAACGTGCAATAAACCAGCAGCATCTATTGATCGTAGGGAAACGTTTGTCAAAAGTAAACGACGATCTCCGCGCTTGGCTAGTCAACAACTGGAGCCGAATACTGGGATACGGAGAGGGACGTTTGTTAGCGATGCCAAGAAGGTGAAGTTGCTGGATAAACAGAGGCCGTCCGAGGCCAGTCCTCGTCGCACAACCTTCACCGTGATCAAGAAAACTACGTCCAACAGGACCATGTTTACTAGGACTACACATGTAAGGAATAGAGGAGCAAATACATGTATGCAGAAAGCCAATGAAATTGAAGCTACTGTGACAGACAGTGACTTCTTTGATCAGATTAAATCAGAAAAGCAACTTCCAGTCCGGTTAGATGAAGTGAAACATGACACTGTCACAAAATCTAAGCCAGACACAACAGACAGAATTCTGGGTACAACTTCAACCTGCTTGTTTGCCAATAGCGTAGGCAATAACCTCACGGCTGTCGATGAGTTCGGCTCCCCAAGTCAGGTACAGACTGAGCCGTCGGACATTGTCACCCGCCGTGCCACCTTAACCATAACCAAATCCAAACCATCGGACGCCTTACTGGCAAACACAATTATGCCGAAATCCTCTGCTGTTTCTACGAGTCTGTTCAATACACTGCCAGACCACTCGCCGACACATCGTGAAGGGAATACTTGTATTTCCCCAATTCCAGAAGCTGATTCACCAAATGACTCGCCAACCGAGAGTAAAAATGGAACCTTTGAAGTATCGACATTCAGTGCAAACTGTTCCAAGAACGGCAGTTTCCCAATCACGCCGTACAGTAGGCTTCCAGCGAGCCCAAACCCTGACAACTCTCGTCGATCCACTCGCGTTCTGGAGAAACCAAAGGTTATTGGCTTAAAGGAAGTAGACAGAAAGACTCTATTCTCATCTGAAGACTATAATGGCAGTTACAAGATAAATAATGACATAGTGAAACCAACCTGTGACAAAGAGAATATGCTGGATGACCAGGATGGTAACTTAATTTCCAAAGTTACAGACTGTAAATTAACTGTGAAAGACAAAGGTGAAGAGAAATATAAACCCTCTCCGACAGTTGAGCCAGAGCCTGTGACCATGCAACAGGAGTCCACTGCAGCAAGTCGCAGTACCAGGTTCCGAAAATCCACCCGAAAATTGTTGACAAACTCCAACAAAACACAGACATTGGACTCTGATACCGAAAAACAAATAAACACTCCGGATTCGGACAAGCTCGACTTCGTTCCATTTGACAAGCATCCCACAACAAAGGCTGCTGTTAAGCCAGAGCCGCGTACATTCCTGAAGAAACGTAGCAATACAGTCGTTCAGAGCGAGGACCAGGCGATGACGAAGCGATCGCGTAGTGAGAGCGACACAGTCGGCAGTAAGTCCAGGCAACCAGCCATGGGACTGTCGTCTGTGAAAACCAGACTGGGTGCAGCCCAGGCGCCGAAAAGATCGGGTGAGTTTCTCAGAAATCTGACCCCCCAACACTAGCAAGAGTTAAAGATCATGGTTTTCCTTGCAGTCAAGCAGTATTAAAGGTACATGCCCATTCAGTAAACACAAAATGTTATTTATATCAGAGACATCATCCGAGACACTTTTCTGACAAAATAAACATTCACCATTACCCCACGTATTGATTGGCATTATTATACTTTTTGTATCGGACGTAAATTTTCACAATGATATTGGCAGAGCTCTAGATAAGCTGCGTATTTGCTTAAATAACCAATTAAAATTGCCAAAACCCCAATTGAAATCGGAAGTAGCGAGTATCAAAAAGCAATATAAATTGTGCGGTAGCTTTACCATGCAGCAGAAAATAATAAACAGACCACAAATACATGTTACGTTTTGCATATTTTTCTTATTTTCCATGAAAACACATCTTGGTATTTCATTAGAATGAAATGCCAAGACATGTTTTCATTTCGAAGCAATCTATTCAATAATTGTCTGTTGATGTGAAACAGTAGTGCGATTTTATATTTTACCCAATTAAAATTTTGAAATAACCAAATTGCTTCAGAAATGATGGAGTGACAATACTCAATTACTAATTCCTTATACGGGCGGGCGGGCGGACGGGTGGGCGATAACCTTGTTTCCTTAAAATGTTAACTGACATTACTATTTATTCTCCGTATTTATTTTTTGATGTGCAATGATCATACATTATAATCTGTCGAAAATATTATTAAATGGTTATACATGTATCTGTATAGCGGGCACTCGTAATTTTTAGAACTGGTGGAATAGTGACACCATTATACAATTATTTAATTCCTATAAAGAACATGCTGTGCCTACTGAGTGGGCATGTACCTTTAAATTTTGTTGTCTGCTGTTTATTTTTATGCTCAAAGTCTTGGTAGAGCCGGCAGCATACATGTATAGTGTTCGGACTGTGTGTCTTTTTATACGTGGTCCGATTAAATTCTGTCTTGTGAACTTCTAATTCCCTTGAAGGATTACTTTAATTTGCTTTTTTATACGCCCGTTTGATAAAAACGTTATACACCCGTTTGATAAAAACGGGGCATAATTACGTCCCGTTTTCGTAATTACGTCCCGTTTTTATCAAATGGGCATATAAAAAGCAAATTACTGATCGTATTATGTATTCACCTTGTGCGGGCGGCAAAATGAAGAAACGTATTGATTTTCGAAAATTTCCGATGACATCTCCCCTTGGCAGCCATTTTTAATGTTCGCATTTTGTAATAACGCAATAACTCAAGTTCTACTTCATCGATAGTAACCAAATTATCTCCCCTTGGCGGCCATTTTTATACGCTCGTTTGAAAAATGGGACGTATTATGGATTCACCTTGTATGGGCGGCGGCGGGCAGAACTTGTCCACGTGATAACTTACATGTAAGTTCTACTTGGCCGATGTTAACCAAATTTGGCATACAACTTTGTCGCGACAAGAGGAAGAACCCTATTGATTTTCAGAATTTTCTGATGAGTTATCTCCCCTTGACATCCGAAACAGATTTTCGCTACGGGTATCTTTGTCCAAGCGATAACTTAAATTCTACTTGGCCGATGCTAACAAAATTCGGCATACAACTTTGTCACGACAAGAGGAAGAACCCTATTGATTTTCGGAAATTTCTGATGAGTTGTCTTCGCCTGGCGTCCGAAACAGATTTTCACTACAGGTATCCTTGTCCACGCGATAACTTAAGTTCTACTTGGCCGATGTTAACCTATTTTTGCCTACAGCTTTATCACGACAAGAGGAAGAACCCTATTGATTGACGGAATATTTACTTGACGTATCTCCCTCTGGCGTCCGAAACAGATTTCCTCTACGGGTATCCTTATTGCACTTTGTATATTTGTCCACGCAATAAGTTCATGTTCTACTTCACTGATCTTAACCAAATTCGGTATACATGTTTATTACGGCAAGACGAAGTAGCCTATTGATTTTGAAAATTATCTCCCCTTGGCGGCTATTTTTAATTTTCGCACTCTGTATCCTTGTCCACACAATAACTCCAGTTCTACTTGATCATGGTATCATGTTTATCACAGAAAGTTGAAGAAGCCGATTGAATTTGAAACATTTCCGATAACTTTATCTCCCCTTGGTGGCCATTTTTAGCTCGCCAAGAGCTTATGGCATACCCCCGGCGTCGTCGGCGTCCACAAACTTTACATTGGGGTAAATGTCTTATAACTTGTTTCCTTTCATGGAACACCTTGTTATTTCATACATGCATTCCTCAGATGACCCTCTATCATGCTGTAGCAAATCCATAACCCACCACCCAAGCCTTACCCCAAGGTCAAGGTCACAAACTTGGCACATTCATAAACTTAACGTTGGGTTAAATGTCTTATAACATCTTTTTCCTTTCATGGAACGCCTTGATATTTCATACATGCATTCCTCAGATGACCCTCTATCATGCTGTAGCAAATCAACGACCCACCACCCAACCTTTACCCCAAGGTCAAGGTCACAAACTTAGCATGTTCATAAACTTAACGTTGGGGTAAATGTTGTGTAACTTCTGTTTCTTTACAGGGAACGCCTTCATATTTCATACATGCATTCATCTGATGATCCTCTATTGTGCTACAGCAAATCCATGACCCACCCCCACCCCTTTCCCCAAGATCAACATCATGAAATTAACGTTGGAGTAAATGTCTTTTTATAACTTCGGTTTCTTTACAGGGAACGCCTTGATATTTTATACATGCATTCATCTGATTATACTCTATCGTACTACAGCAAATCCATGACCCACCCCCACCCCTTTACCCAAGATCAACATCATGAACTTAACGTTGGAGTAAATGTCTTTTTATAACTTCGGTTTCTTTACAGGGAACGCCTTGATATTTTATACATGCATTCATCTGATGATACTCTATTGTGCTATAGCAAATCCATGACCCACCGCCCACCCCTTACCCCAAGGTCAAGGTCACAAACTTAGCACATTCATAAACTTAACGTTGGGGTAAATGTCTGATAACATCTGTTTCCTTTGATGGAACGCCTTGATATTTCATACATGCATTCCTCAGATGACCCTCTATCATGCTGTAGCAAACTTAGCATGTTCATAAACTTTACGTTGGGGTAAATGTTGTGTACGGTAACTTCTGTTTCTTTCGCGGGGACGCTTTGATATTTCATACATGCATTCATCTGATGATCCTCTATTGTGCTACAGCAAATCCATGACCCACCCCCCACCCCTTTCCCCAAGATCAACATCATAAACTTAACGTTGGAGTAAATGTCTTTAGCTCGACTATTCGAAGAATAAGTAGAGCTTATGTTGTCACCCCGGCGTCGGCGTCACCTTGGTTAAAGTTTTTAGTCAAGCTTGTATATGGAATACTACTGGCCCTACACCCACCATACTTGGACAACTTCATCTCCTAGTGATGTACATCAATAACCCCTGATCTATATTTGACCTTCACCTACATTTCCTCTTGAATTACTTGGTTAATTCCCCTTGGTTAAGGTTTTTAGTCAACCTTGGTTAATGTTTTTAGTCAAGTTTGTATATGCAATACTACTGGCCCTACACCCACCATACTTGGACAACTTCATCTCCTAGTGATGCACATCAATAACCCCTGATCTATATTTGACCTTGACCTACATTTCCTCTTGAATTACTTACTTAATTCCCCTTGGTTGGTTAGTTTTTAGTCAACCCAGGTTAAGGTTTTTTTTCAAGCTTGTACATTGAATACTATTGTGCATCCACACACCATACTTCGACAACCTTTTCTCATAGGTATGTACATCAATAACCCCTGATCTATATTTGACCTTGACCTACATTTCCTCTTCAATTACTTACTTAATTCCTTTTGGTTAAGGTTTTTAGTCAACCTTCTATATGGAATACTACTGGCCCTACACCCACCATACTTGGACAACTTCATCTCCTAGTGATGTACATCAACAACCCCTGATCTATATTTGACCTTGACCTACATTTCCTCTTGTATTACTTAATTCCCCTTGGTTAGTTTTTCTTTTTTAATCAAGCTTGTACATGGAATACTCCTGGCCCTACACCAACCATACTTGGACAACTTCATCTCCTAGTGATGTACATCAACAACCCCTGACCTATATTTGACCTTGACCTACATTTAACATTGAATTACTTACTTAATTCCCTTGGTTAAGGTTTTTATTCGACCTTGGTTAAGCTTTTTACCTCAAGCATGTACATGGAATACTATTGTGCATACAGACACCATAATTGGACAACCTTTTTCATCATAGTGATGTAACATCAATAACCCCTGATATATATTGACCTTGACCTACATTTCCTCTTGAATTACTTACTTAATTATCTTTGGTTAAGGTTTTTACTCAAGCTTGTAGATGGAATACTCATGGCCCTACACCAACCATACTTGGACAACTTCATCTCCTATGTGATGTACATCAACAACCCCTGACCTGTATTTGACCTTGACCTACATTTAACCTTAAATTACTTACTTAATTCCCCTTGGTTAAGGTTTTTACTCAACCTTGGTTAAGGTTATTAGTTTAAGCTTGTAGATGGAATACTATTGTGCATACATACACCATACTTGGATAACTTTTTCTCATAGGGATGTACATCAATAACCCCTGACCTTTATTTTACCTTCACCTACATTTAACCTTGAATTACTTGGTTAATGTTTATAGTCAAGCTTGTATATGGAATACTTCTGTGCCTACATCAACCATACTTGGACAACTTCATCTCCTAGTGATGTACATCAATAATCCCTGACCTATATTTGATCTTGACCTACTTTTATCCTTGGATTACTTAGTTATCTCCCCTTGGTTACGGTTTTTACTCAAGCTTATATATGGAATACTCCTGGGCCTACAGCAACCATACTTGGAAAACCACGCACCTACGTCCAAGGTCAAGGTCACTGTTGAAGGTCAAAGGTCAAACCTATTGGAATTCCCTTCCGCTCTATATCTTCTACACCGATGCATGGATTATCAAATGGCTTGGCACAAATGTTTCTCATGATGAGAAGGTGTGTCGCGATCAATAACCACGCACCTACGTCCAAGGTCAAGGTCACAGTTGAAGGTCAAACTTCAAAACCTATTGAAATTCCCTTCCGCTATATATTCTACACCGATGCATGGATTATCAAATGCTAACCCACGCACCTACGTCCAAGGTCACAGTTGAAGGTCAAAGATCAAACCTATTGAAATTCCCTTCGCTCTATACTTCTACACCGATGCATGGATTATCAAATGGCTTGGCACAAATGTTTCTCATGATGGGAAGGTGTGTCGCAATCAATAACCACGCACCTACGTCCAAGGTCAAGGTCACAGTTGAAGGTCAAAGGTCAAACTATTGAAATTCCCTTCCGCTCTATATCTTCTACACCGATGCATGGATTATCAAATGCCTGGCACAAATGTTTTCTCAGGATGAGAAATGTGTGTCGCGATCAATAACCACGCACCTACATCCAAGGTCAGGTCACAGTTGAAGGTCAAAGGTCAAAAATATTGAAATTCCCAAATGGCTTGGCACAAATGTTTCTCACGATGAGAAGGTGTGTCCGCGATGAATAACCACGCACCTACGTCCAAGGTCAAGGTCACAGTTGAAGGTCAAAGGTCAAACCTATTGAAATTCCCCCTTCTGCTCTATATCTTCTACACTGATGCATGGATTATCAAATTGCTAACCACGCACCTACGTCCAAGGTCACAGTTGAAGGTCAAAGGTCAAACTATTGAAATTCCCTTCCGCTCTATATCTTCTACACCGATGCATGGATTATCAAATGGCTTGGCACAAATGTTTCTCGTGATGAGAAGGTGTGTCGCAATCAATAACCACGCACCTACGTCCAAGGCCAAGGTCACAGCTGAAGGAAAGGTCAAAGGTCGAACCTATTGAAATTCCCTTCCGCTCTATATCTTCTACACCGATGCATGGATTAATCAAATTGCCTTGGCACAAATGTTTCTCAGGATGAGAAGATGTGTCTCGATCAATAACCACGCACCTACGTCCAAGGTCAAGGTCATAGTTGAAGGTCAAAGGTCGGTCAAACCTATTGAAATTCCCTTCCCGCTCTATATCTTCTACACCGATGCATGGATTATCACACTATGCCCAGGGTCAAGGTCACAGACTTGATGCGTTTGAAACCTTAACGCTCGGCTAAATGGCTTATAATCAAAAATGCCTCGTTTTCTTTGGCTGCCAGTGGGGGTATTCGTGTGCCGACAGGCCACATTTCTAGTTTCCCTTGGTTAATGTTTTTAGTCGGCCTTGGTTAAGGTTTTTATGCAGGCCGCAGCCACCTTCTTTGTCAAGCTATGTGTACATGGACAACCCTTGTAGTCGAGCTATGCTGTTCTCCTACAGCTCTTGTTATAACTTCTGTTTCTTTACAAGGAACACCTTGATATTTCATACATACATTCATCTGATGATCCTCTATTGTGCTACAGCAAATCCATGACCCACCCCTTTCCCCAAGGTCAAGGTCACAAACTTAGCACATTCATAGATGCATTCCTCGTGTGAATAGCTATCATGGCTCATGCTGTAGAAAATCACTAACTTAGTGTGTTCATAAACTTAACGTTGGGTTAAATTTTATTTTACTTCTGTTTTCAGGGAGATCATTGATATTTCATACATGCGTTCATCTTAATATGCTATAGCAAACTCATGACCCACCTTACACCACTGACCCCAATGATTACTCCCTCAAAGCTACAGAACTTGGTCCAATTCAGCACGTTCTGAATATGCCGTTTTGACGTCAATGTCATATAAAAAATGGTGACAACTATTAAAGATGTCGGATTTTTTCATCAATGCCAAATGTACATTACCAATCATAAAGTTAGTATTAACAATGTTAATTAAACAACATATGCTTTCTTGTTTCCATGATGGTCGTATCTGGCAAATTTCTCATGTGTGCAATTTTATTGCCCTTTCTAGCCATTGTCAGATTGGCTCTGTTCTGGTATTCACATCACATTTTTTGGCGGCCGTTCTGGATTATCTCTTATTCTGGGATTGGCCCCCAATTTAGGACTGACCCCCGATCTGGGTCGTACATATATACTCAGGGCTCCAGATAAGGAATTAGCAATTGAGTATTGTCACTCCATCATTTCTGAAGCAATTCGGTATTTCAAAATTTTAATTGGGTTAAATAAAATCATACTATGGTTTACACATCAACAGACAGCAATTATTGAATAGTTTGCTTCGAAATAAAAACATGTGTTTTCATGGAAAATTAGAAAAATATGCTATATTTGTGGTATGTTTATTGTTTTCTGCAGCATGATAAAGGTACCACATATTTTGTATTGCTTTTTGATACTCGCTACTTCTGATTGTATCCCCCGGACTCCGTCGGGGGATACTATGGATTTGACAGCGCGCCGCGTCCGCGTCCGCCGCAGACACTTCTTGTCCGGAGCATAACTCGAACACCCTTTGGAATATTTTCATGAAACTTCACACATGCATAGACCACGACCCGAAGGTGTGCCGCGTACAAGAATGACAACTCTTGCATAGCTAATTTTTTAGTTATCTCCCTTTTTTGTTTCTCGCACTGATTTCGTGTCCGGAGCATAACTCCACCACCCTTTGGAATATTTTCATGAAACTTTACATGTGCATAGACCACGACCCGAAGGTGTGTCGCGCACAAGAATGACAACTCTTGCATAGCTAATTTTTTAGTTATCTCCCTTTTTTGTTTCGCGCACTGATTGACCATAACTCGACCACCCTTTGGAATATTTTTATGAAACTTAACACATTCAATTAGACCACGAACCGAAGGTGTGTCGTGCACAAGAATGACAACTCTTGCATAGCTAATTTTTTAGTTATCTCCCTTTTTTGTTTTCGCTCACTGATTTCCTGTCGGAGCATAACTCGACCACCCTTTGGAATATTTTCATGAAACTTCACATGCATAGACCACGACCCGGAGGTGTGTCGCGCACAAGAATGACAACTCTTGCGTAGCTAATTTTTGAGTTATCTCCCTTTTTTGTTTTGCGCACTCTACAAACTGGACAATAATGCATGAAGACCTGTTTTCTCGTCTGCTCTGTACACCTTTTCTTGTGTGCTCTGTACACCTTACCTGTGAGAGAACAATAGAAACTGGGAGAACCATGTGCTAGCATGGGCTAGCATGTGCAGATGTCCAGTGCTTGACCACTGTTGACCAGGTAATTTATACAGGTAAATCACTACATTGGGTACTGTGTTGAAAATATTGTGGCATTATGTGGACCTGTGCAGATTTTTGTAGATAAATATAGGACTATTAAAAAAAAATCTGGTCTCCAATAGCAAGCATTATTATTTTTAAACTTTTTTTTTTTTTTTTCTTTTTTTTTTCTTCACATTATTTTTCAATTTTTAGCCAGGTTTTTTGAAAAAAAATCTAGGCTATTGGATTGGCGAAAGAAAGCGGGCGGGCGGCGGGCGGGCGGCGGGCGGCGTCCACAATCAATGTTAAGTTTTCGTGTTTGAGTCCATTTCTTTGTTACTGTACCACTAGGACCACCAAACTTTCACAGCTTCATAATCAAGGGGTGCCCACCACATATCACTATCCAACATGTTACTTTTTTTTTAACTTGACCCATTTTTTCCGCGCAATCGACTTAGCCATTTTCAATGTTAAGTTTTCGCGTTTTCAATGTTAAGTTTTCGTGTTTAAGTCCATTTCTTTGGTACTGTACCACCTAGGACCACCACCACTTTCACAGCTTCATAACCAAGGGGTGCCTACCACATACAACTATCCAACATGTGACAATTTTTTTACCTTCACCTATTATTTCTACGTAATTGACTTAGCCATTTTCAACGTTAACTTTTTAACGTACGTCTGGTTAAAGTTTTTTGGTTAAAACTTTTTCGTTATACTATATCTCTGCAACTGCTTCGCACATTACCTTGAAACTTCACATGGGTGTTTATCATCATCCATATTTTCATTCTAACCCCCAACCGTGCGGCCCCTGTGCCCAATGTCAAGGTCAAATTACTTTGAATTGTTTTGTTAACGTTTTTTCGTGTACTATATCTCTGCAACTGCTTCACCCAATACCTTGATACTTCACATGGGTGTTTATCATCATTGTCGCACCTGCATGCGGAAGCGCGATCCTGTGCCCAATGTCAAGGTCAAATTACTTTGAATTGTTAAAGTTTTTTGTGTTCATGTCTAATGCAATGCTTCACCCATCCTTGTTTTCAGAGTGTTTATCATCATTGTCGCACCTGCTTGCGGAAAGCGCGATCCTTGCCCAATGTCAGGTCAAATTACTTTATGTGTTAAACGTTGTACTATCTCTGCACTGCTTACCCAATACCTTGATATTCAGTGTTTATCATCATTGTCGCACCTGCTTGCGGAAAGCGCGATCCTGTGCCCAATGTCAAGGTCAAATTACTTTGAATTATTTTGTTAAAGTATTTTCGTGTACTATATCTCTGCAACTGCTTCACCCAATACCTTGATACTTCACATGGGTGTTTTATCATCATTGTCGCACCTGCTTGCGGAAAGCGCGATATCGTCGGCATTTTGGCATACGTCCGTCCGTTCGTCCGTGTGTTTGGTTAAAGTTTTTCCGTCTACTATATCTATTTTTTTAGTGTCCATGCCTCGCCCCAAGGCGCGACATGCAGGCCACAGCCATCTAGTCTACAAAAAGTGGGTATAATTATGTTATCCAAGTGTCTATGCTTGGAAAAAACCTGGCCTTCGTGGCTTTGCCTCGTTTCTTGTTGTCTAGTAGCATAAGGTTGTAAGTGCTTTATACAGACTATTCACCTGTGCATGTGCTAGCATGTGCAACTGACCACTGACCACTTACAGGTAATTTATACAGGTAAATGATTATATTACATTTCCGTAAACTGTGTTGAAAATATTGTGGCATTATGTGGACCTGTGCAGATATATGTAGATAAATATAGGACTATTAACAAATAATTCTGCGCTCCAGTAGCTTCACACATGCATAGACCCTAAAGGTGTGTCACGCAAGAATGACAACTCTTGCATCACTAATTGTTTAGTTATCTCCCTTTGTCCGTCACCGATTTTGTCTCCGGAGCATAACTCGATCACCCTTTTTTCAAACTACTTGTGTATCTGGGGAGGGGGATACACATGCGCTTGTCGACAAGCGTCCATTTCTAGTTTCAATTGGGGTTTATAGCAATTTTCATTTGTTATTTAAGCAAATACGCAGCTTATCTGGAGCCCTGTATACTGGTAACAGCTTTACTGTATATCCGCATTTTGTCATTGTATGTCTAATGATAGTGATTACTGTGCTCTATAGCATCTGCGAGTGCGAAGCCAGCCAGACAGGTTACGAAGCCCAAGTCTTCAGCTGCTTCATCACGGGGGTTGCCTCAGTCGAAGCTTATCCTCGTCAAGAAACCGAAAACAGGTTTGTAACTTACTACATATTACAACTAACTCGGGGATTCCGCTGGGGAAAATAAAAAAATTACAATTTTCGAGGAAAAAAACAAAAAACATTTCTTTTTTTTTGACAATTGTAATTTTTTATCGCCAATTGCGAAAGTGGCGATCACCAGCAGAATCCCTGCTAACTATATTATGGTGCAACCACTAGATACAATAGAGCAACAGTCTTATGAATAGGTTAACAAACTTGGAAAATCATGAGTGACTTCCCTTAGAACAACTTCAGAGGCATGCTTTGATGTTTAAACTAAGTAACGTGATGTCAAACTGACGAACTCCGCCAATTGTAACTCTGATGATTCCACAGAACTACCTGTAAGCAGAGCTCCAGATAATCTTTGTGTCTAAAGCGTACTATACCCTCTGATTTCAAAATCATTGCGTATTTTACTTTTACAAATGGATTATTGATTTTCTTCAATACTACATAGGGAACAAATGATAAAATAAAACATAACAAATTTAAACATTCACTTATTTGAGCTGCAAAAAGCACACTGTTTGCTTTTTGCAGCTCAACTAAGTGAATTTTCAACTTTATGACAGTATTTTCACTACTCGATTTGAAAATCAATGCGTATTTTCACATTGCTGTGCATATTTTGTGCTCTCACTTTTGATAATCAATGCATGTTCAGCTAAAATAATTGTGTGAAATACGCCAATACGCACCTTATCTGGAGCTCTGTGTAAGGAAAGTTATTAGTACGTAAAACTGGTCTACAACTGGTCTACGCCAGACATAGAAAGACACAAAAAATATAGAGTTGTTGTTGCAGGTAGGTTAAATATTATCCACTTGGAATTTTAAACTAGTTGCTGTCACATAATCAGTAATGTTCTATGATGCTTAAATATAAATGTACAAACCTATTAAGGTTCAATCTAAGGCCTTTATCCAGAAATTAATTAACTATAAACAGGCCCGTAGCCAGGGGGGGTCGGAGCGGTCGGGACGAGCCCGCCCCAGCCTCGAAGTCCACTATAGACCCCCTAGATCCTCAGGCCCTTGGGCCTTCTTAAACGACGACCCCCCCCCCCCCCCTTCAAACATGTCTGGCTACAGGCCTGATAAATAAGTGTCATCTATTTAACCCGTTACATTTGGAATCTTTACGGGTATGAAATTTTAAAAATATTTTATTTTTATTTTTGTCATTTCTCAATGAATGTATATGTTGTGACCACTAATTTGAACTGTCTCGACAAATGTTTCAAATGGTGGTCACAACCAGAGCTCCAGATAAGGTGCGTCTTTGCGTAAATACCCAATTAAAATGGCCAAAAACCCAATCGAAATCATAAGTAGTGAATATCAAAATACAATAAACAGACCGCAAGTATAGCATATTTTCTTATTTTTCCATGAAAACACATCTTGGTATTTCATTAGAATTGTCTCCAAGTAGACAATTCTAATGAAATACCAAGATGTGTTTTCATTTAGAAGCAGACTACATGTATTCAATGAGTGCTGCTGATGTGTAAACAGTTGTGTGATTCTATTTTACACAATTAAAATGTTGAAATACCCAATTGCTTCAGAAATGTTGGGAGTGACAATGCTCAATTACTAATTCCTTATCTGGAGCCCTGGTCACAACATATATTTCTGAGGACATATAATTATAAAGAAAATATTTATGATTTTCCACAAACAAAATGGCGTATCCTCAGCATGAAATCGGTTAAAAGAGTCCACAATTCTATAGAGATAGCTATTCATTGACATGCTACTGTACATGAAATGTTTAGTTATTATACCCCGACAGACCAAGTATGTCGTGGGGTATATAGTTTTCGTATTTCTGTAAGTTCGTCCGTCTGTCCGTAAGATTTGCATTAAAAGTTTTTGTTAGTCGGTCCAAGTGGCGACCAGGGGTATCCATGAGCCTCTGTTCACTTTTGTGTTACTACCGCTCATTTGAAGCACTGTGCTTGTATCGTTTCAGCGTTACCGAAGCACCCAATGCCGTTTGCCGCCAAGAACATGTACTACGATGAACGCTGGATGGAGAAGCAGGAGCGGGGGTTTGTCAACTGGCTCAACTTCATCCTCACGCCGGCTGAGGAGTACCAGAGTACCAATGTCAAGGTCAAAGGTCAGTACTGTGCTATATTAACAAAGGTCAATTCTGTGTGATATATTACAGCAGCAAGGTCAAAGGTAGTACTGTGCTATAACAGGGCAGCAAGGTCAAAGGTCAGTACTGTGCTATAACAGGGCAGCAAGGTCAAAGGTCAGTACTGTGCTATAACAGCAGCAAGGTCAAAGGGTCAGTACTGTGCTATAGCAGGGCAGCAAGGTCAAAGGGTCAGTACTGTCCTATAACAGGGCAGCAAGGTCAAAGGTCAGTACTGTGCTATAACAGCAGCAAGGTCAAAGGGTCAGTACTGTGCTATAACAGGGCAGCAAGGTCAAAGGGTCAGTACTGTGCTATAACAGCAGCAAGGTCAAAGGTCAGTACTGTGCTATAACAGGGCAGCAAGGTCAAAGGGTCAGTACTATGCTATGACAGGGCAGCAAGGTCAAAGGTCAGTACTGTACTATAACAGCAGCAAGGTCAAAGGGTCAGTACTGTGCTATAACAGGGCAGCAAGGTCAAAGGTCAGTACTGTACTATAACAGGGCAGCAAGGTCAAAGGTCAGTACTGTGCTATAACAGAGCACAGGTTGAAGTAACATACCAAGGCCTATAAATACGGTACATTAAATATACCTAAAAGTATCAATAAATGAGAAAAAAGTAAGTTAAACTTTTTTTTGTTACTCCCTGTTATAACACATTACCAAGGTTCCTATGTTTTTTATGGGCCGTACTCGGACGGGCTCGAGACAATGGACTCTCATGAAACAGTCAACCGATTTATATCATTTCCACCAATTGCAGAAGTTAGGCAAGGTCAGCAGTCAGTACTGTTCTATATTACAGCAGCAGGTCAAAGGTTGCTACTTTGCTTTATCAGACAAATATCAGTTCTGCATATCGAGTGTATATTCTGATCGTGATCCCTGGGTTTTCTCTGATTGAAGCCAAAGGTGTATCAGAGCTCCAGATAAGGTGTGTATTGCCGTGTTTTACGCACTTATTTTAGCTGAATACGCATTGATTATCAAATGTGGGAGTATAAAATACTGACAGCAATGTGAAATATGCATTGATTTTCAAATTGAGCAGTGAAAATACTGTAATAATCTTGAAAATGTACTTAGTTGAGCTGCAAAAAGCAAACCGTGTTGGTTTTTTGCAGCTCAAATAAGTGCATGTTTAAATTTGTTTCACGTTTTGATCATTTGTTCCCTATTTAATAATGAAGAAAATCAATAATCCAAAAATAAAATACACATTGAATTTGAAATCAGGGGGTACAAAACTCTTTAGACACAAAGTTTATCTGGAGCTCTGAGAATTGACAATTCAATAATGAGCTGGCAAATTGTGGAGTTCTCTCTGTATCCATATAACTCTGAGAATTGACAATTCAATAATGAGCTGGCAAATTGTGGAGTTCTCTCTGTATCCATATAGCTCTGAGAATTGACAATTCAATAATGAGCTGGCAAATTGTGGAGTTCTCTCTGTATCCATATAGCTCTGAGAATTGACAATTCAATAATGAGCTGGCAAATTGTGGAGCTCTCTCTGTATCCATATAGCTCTGAGAATTGACAATTCAATAATGAGCTGGCAAATTGTGGAGTTCTCTCTGTATCCATATAGCTCTGAGAATTGATAATTCAATAATGAGCTGGCAAATTGTGGAGTTCTCTCTGTATCCATAAATTCAATAATGAGCTGGCAAATTGTGGAGTTCTCTCTGTATCCATATAGCTCTGAGAATTGACAATTCAATAATGAGCTGGCAAATTGTGGAGTTCTCTCTGTATCCATATAGCTCTGAGAATTGACAATTCAATAATGAGCTGGCAAATTGTGGAGCTCTCTCTGTATCCATATAGCTCTGAGAATTGACAATTCAATAATGAGCTTGGCAAAATTGTGGAGCTCTCTGTATCCATATAGCTCTGAGAATTGACAATTCAATAATGAGCTGGCAAATTGTGGAGCTCTCTCTGTATCCATATAGCTCTGAGAATTGACAATTCAATAATGAGCTGGCAAATTGTGGAGTTCTCTCTGTATCCATATAGCTCTGAAGAATTGACAATTCAATAATGAGCTGGCAAATTGTGGAGTTCTCTCTGTATCCATATAGCTCTGAGAATTGACAATTCAATAATGAGCTGGCAAATTGTGGAGCTCTCTGTATCCATATAGCTCTGAGAATTGACAATTCAATAATGAGCTGGCAAATTGTGGAGTTCTCTCTGTATCCATAAATTCAATAATGAGCTGGCAAAGTGTGGAGTTCTCTCTGTATCCATATAGCTCTGAGAATTGACAATTCAATGATGAGCTGGCAAATTGAGTTGTCTCTGTATCCATATAGCTCTGAGAATTGACAATTCAATAATGAGCTGGCAAATTGTGGAGTTCTCTCTGTATCCATATAGCTCTGAGAATTGACAATTCAATAATGAGCTGGCAAATTGTGGAGTTCTCTCTGTATCCATATAGCTCTGAGAATTGACAATTCAATAATGAGCTGGCAAATTGTGGAGTTCTCTGTATCCATATAGCTCTGAGAATTGACAATTCAATAATGAGCTGGCAAATTGTGGAGTTCTCTCTGTATCCATATAGCTCTGAGAATTGACAATTCAATAATGAGCTGGCAAATTGTGGAGTTCTCTCTGCTCCATAGCTCTGAGAATTGACAATTCAATAATGAGCTGGCAAATTGTGGAGTTCTCTCTGCATCCATATAGCTCTGAGAATTGACAATTCAATAATGAGCTGGCAAATTGTGGAGTTCTTTCTGCATCCATATAGCTCTGAGAATTGACAATTCAATAATGAGCTGGCAAATTGTGGAGTTCTCTCTGCATCCATATAGCTCTGAGAATTGACAATTCAATAATGAGCTGGCAAATTGTGGAGTTCTCTCTGTATCCATATAGCTCTGAGAATTGACAATTCAATAATGAGCTAGGCAAAGTGTGGAGTTCTCTCTGTATCCATATAGCTCTGAGAATTGACAATTCAATAATGAGCTGGCAAATTGTGGAGTTCTCTCTGTATCCATATAGCTCTGAGAATTGACAATTCAATAATGAGCTGGCAAATTGTGGAGTTCTCTCTGTATCCATATAGCTCTGAGAATTGACAATTCAATAATGAGCTGGCAAATTGTGGATTCTCTCTGTATCCATATAGCTCTGAGAATTGACAATTCAATAATGAGCTGGCAAATTGTGGAGTTCTCTCTGTATCCATATAGCTCTGAGAATTGACAATTCAATAATGAGCTGGCAAATTGTGGAGTTCTCTCTGTATCCATATAGCTCTGAGAATTGACAATTCAATAATGAGCTGGCAAATTGTGGAGTTCTCTCTGTATCCATATCCTTTCATCACTTTCTCAGTGATAGCGCACATGTTGACGACGGGACGTTATGTGTATTTTTGACCTGTGTTGGACTGTCTCACCTTTGGTCAAGGTCACACATTTGGCTATTTATAGCATAACTTGTTGCAGTGGATGCTGGGAAATTGGCCGTGGACGTTGCCAAGGGTAATATAAAGCTGGCACCCACCAATGAAGTGCTCTCGTTCCGTGCTTACTCCGCCCGTCGCAAGTTGAATCGCCTGCGCCGGTCGTCGTGCCAACTGTTCCAGTCGGAGGTCGTTGTTAAGGTCATCCAGAAGATTGAACTTGAGGTGGACAGCGGTCGGCTGCTCGTTCGCAAGGATCGCATGTTGCATGCCGACCTCGGTAAGTAATATATTTGTGATGAGTGATTTCTTTCGGATCAGACTTTAAACTGAGGCCCCGTCTCTCTCTACATGTGACTTATGGGTTTTGCGACCAGTGTAGATCCAGATCAGCCTGTGCATCTGCACAGTCTGATCAGGATCTGCACTGTTCGCCATTCTATCAATGAAACACCGTCGTACTTCTAACCAGCAATATAGATCATTATCAGGCTACTGTAGTATGCTATTTGATCAGGAGCTACACTGGTCGCAAATCCCATAAGCTCCATTTCTCCAATCTCATCCACATATGAGACACGCCATGTGACTTTGTACCTTCGGACATCTGCGTAATTTCATTAAATACGTTTACAAAATTTACAATATTTTTCATAAATAAAGCCAGAAGTTGACAAAATTTGTGGCATGTACTCTGAAAATGTTGTCAACTTTTGATGCCAATTACGAAAAATATTGTCTCGTGACCTAAGGGATGGTTTCACTGTCATGTTTGTGTGGTTTATAGGTGTGAAGCAGAAGATACTGGACATGCTGTTGTCGTACAATCCCCTCTGGCTGAGGGTCGGCATGGAGGTCAGTGACACGTCACCCATCCCACGTACTACCCGTCCTTGGAGGCCGTTTCACTGAACTTTGTTCATAAGTGCAAATTTAGGATTGTCTGGAAATTTCATTTGATGGATTTACAGCCCCGTGCAGGCACCGGGGCGGGATCAACTGATCCTGAGAATAGTGCTGCAGTAGCCATTGCTTGTCGTAAAAGGCGACTAAACTGGCTTAACAATTGTGTTCATACTTTCCGGAACCCACTATACCGGATTTGGCCCTCGTGTACATTTTTGGCTTTCTTGTATGTGAGAGTTGAGTCAGGCTATGCCCCATATATAAAAGTAAGATTAGCGCTAATCCTATTACTTTTAGGGGATGGGATAAATGATGCTGGTGTGGCGAGGGCCTGGCACCAGATCAGGTTGTTCTAATTTCAGGACTGAATATATATTTTGATTGTAAATATTGAGTTCTGAAGTTGGGATTTACCCCCCTCGGACAGGTGGATACGGGACTCGACCCCGTTGACCCGTCTGCGTGTAGACTCCCTGAGGCTTGTACCTCTATGTCAGAAAAGCGGACGTTAAACCCTATTCACTCACTCACTCACTTGATGGATTTACATTTATTGAGCATAGGCTGCATATGTAAATGTAAATCCAATAATTTAAAACATTGTTAATGTGAAATTTACAGGACTATCATAATTTTGCACTTACGGCCCCCTCCCCCCAGAGCTCCAGATAAGCTTTGTGTCTAAAGAGCAAGCTCCAGATAAGAAATTAGTAATTGAGTATTGTCACTCCATCATTTCTGAAGCAATTGGGTATTTCAAAATTTTAATTGGGTAAAATAAAATCACACTACTGTTTACACATCAACAGACCGCAATTATTGAATAGTTTGCTTCGAAATGAAAACATATCTTGGCATTTCATTAGAATTGTCTCCTGAAATACCAAGATGAGTTTTCATGGTAAATAAGAAAAACATGCTATATTTGTGTTCTGTTTATTGTTTTCTGCAGCATGATAAAGGTACCACTTTTTTATGGCACCGGGTTTCGACGAAACGGGTGGCATATAGTGTTTGGTCCGTCTGTCTGTCCGTCCGTCTGTCCGTCCGTCCGTCACACTTTTCGGTTTACCAATTTGTCACAGTTTCTCAAATATGCTGCAGGTGGCATCCGCGTTCGACAGACCCATTTCTTGTTTTTTATTGCTTTTTGATACTCTCTACTTCTGATTTCAGTTTTGTTTTTTGGCAATTTTAATTGGGTATTTATGCAAATACGCAGCTTATCTGGAGCTCTGTAAAGAGTAGCTTATCTGGAGCTCTGTAAAGAGTATATTATACTCACTCATTTCAAATTCAATGTGTATTTATTTTTGTAAATTGATTAGTGAATTTATCACAATGTTCTTTCCCATATATCAGAGGGAGTAAATGAGTAAAAATAAACAAAGTTGAAAATTCAGTTGTGAATTTATTAGAGCAAATTTACTCCTCAATTTGATGCATAGATTTTACTTGGACTTTTGAAAATCAACACGTATTCTGCTAAAATAAATGTGTAACATGCACCAATACTCGCCTTATATGGAGCTCTGAAATCTTAAACCTTACAATGCTGAATTAAATTTTGTGGTCTGCTATTTATTTTCCATTTTCCTCAACAACAACATGGTTTGACAGCACTTTAGAATCATGTGCTGTCATGTCAAACCATGTATTTATTGAGAAAGAAGACAAAATGTAAACCGACAGCAATCTTTTTTTTCCCGCATTCACGCATTCTAAGGGTACTCGTGTAGAAATTGATGAAACATATTAGCAAATAAATATATCGATGGTCTAGTAACATAAGGTCGTAACTGCTATGCTCTAGTAACATAAGGTCGTAACTGCTATGCTTTAGCATTGCAGTTACGACCTTATGTTACTAGACCATCGATATATCGTATTTCCAAACCCAATTGTACCAGGGGTGGCTGGCCCAGTATTTCCTGCCATCCCGGTGTAACAGGCCACTTTCCCTCCCAGTCCCGGGGGGATTTTCAACTAGTCAACTATTGATTTTCTATCATGCTGTGACAAATCCACGATGCCCAGTCCACCGTTAACCCCAAGGTCACAGTCTTTGTGCTTTCATAAACTTAAATGTTGGGGGAAATTTGTTATTATTTCTGTTTCCTTTCACCAAATGTTTTGATATTTCACACATGCCTTTCTCTAATGATTCTCTATCATGCTGAAAAATCCACGAACCTCAGACACCCGCTAACCCCATGGTCAAGGTCACAGTATTAGTGCTTCCATAAACTTAACGTTGAGGAAATTTGTTATAATTTCTGTTTCCTTTCACCCCACATTCATGCCTTCCTCAAATGGTTTTCTATCATGCCATTCCAGACCCCCTCAAACCCCTAGGTCAAGGTCACAATCTTAGTGCTTTCACAAACTTAACATTGGGGGAAATTTGTTATAATTTTTGTTTCCTTACCAGAATCCCGACTGGAGACCTGGTTTGGCCCTCACATACGTCTTTGGCATTTTGTATGTGACAGTTGAATCTGGTTATACCCCTTATGTGAGTATTACGATATTCATAATCCTATTTTAGGGGAAGGGGCCAAGTGACTTGGTGTGGTATGGACCTGGCACCAGGTCAGGTTATTCTAATTTCAGGGCTGAATATAGTTGTTCTTGATGTAAATATTCCGTTCTGATTTTGGGATTTTCCCCCCAATGCAGCAGGTTAAAATGGGATCGAACCCGTTTGCCCGGCCTTACATGACCTTAGCTGTTAAACACTAATAAACAAACAAACAAATGGCCCATCAACAAACAAGCAGCAGTAATTCACACCACTCTCGTGTTTACCATATATGGCGAAATGACGTTGGTAACATCGCAATTATGTGTTGCGTTTGACCAATCAGATCATGTTCTCGGACACACCCTTTAAATAATTCCCTCGTGATTGGGTCTTATCGCTAAACAAATTTTGTTTAAGGCAAGAATCACTTGTGCATTATTTAGTTACATAAACAGTACATGTATATATTTTTTTCCGTGAACAGACGATATTCGGCGAGGTGTTACCGCTGCAGTCGAACAGCGACATTGTCGGGCTGTCGCGCTTCATCCTCACCCGACTACTGGGCAACCCCGACATAGAGCAAGAATACGCCCACCCCACCGTCCCCCACCTCTACAGGGACGGTACGTGGAAACCAGCCCCCATATACAGTACTATATTGTATATAGCTGCCGTGCCCCACGACAATAGTTTTAATAGTACAGTAGAAGATCGATCTCTCGAACCGGTCTCTGTCGAACACTCCGGAAAATTCGAACTTGTCTTGTGGTCCCAACAAATTTCCCTATAAAATCATATATTTTTATACCTAAAACTCGAACTATGACAAAGTCGAACTCTCGAACCGAAGTCACGGTCCCTTGGTCAGTCAATCAACGTAAAGTGCTATTGATAGCTCGTACAGGTAAGTCTGTCGCCAGCTGATCTGTTTGCCTAGCGAGGTGCGAATATCACGATTGACGATTTTTCTACCTAAAACTCGAACTACGACAAAGTCGAACTCTCGAACCGAAGTCATGGTCCTTTGGTCAGTCAATCGACGTAAAGTGCTATAGATAGCTCGTACAGGTAAGTCAGTCGCCAGCTGATCTGTTTGCCCAACGAGGTGTGAATATCACGATTGGCGGTCTGTTTGATTTGTTTATTTGTTTCGCTTTTAGAAATATTCATGGACATTTTAATATGAAGGGACATGTTCGTATTTGTATTCCTGAGTAATATAATAATATTCCGCCTTTAACATTTTTAAATGCCAAATTGTGCAATTTTCTTTAAATTTTATTTCTATAGTTTGTATATTTAATAAACCATTGTGCTATTTATAGACACATTCTTGGGATATGAAGTTTCGCCCCTGTCTACTTTCGTTTATTGAATCACTGTAGATTCAGATGAGTCCGCTTGTAATGATACGTCTCGCCAGGATTGGCATTTTCTCATTAACGCTTCCTACGCTGTTGACGGAAATTGCCGTCTGCTGTTTTTCATTTTTGCTTTAATTCTTAACAAAAAAACTGGTTTTGACAGCACATGAGAATCGTCTCTACTGGAGATGATTCTCATGTGCTGTCAAAACCAGGTTTTTGTCGAGAAATATTGAAAATAAAACAGCAGACGACAACATTAAATTCAGCATAGTAAGGGTTAACCCTCCCAACCCCTCAAGCTATAAAGCCATTCAGGGCCTGAAAATAGCACTGGTCTGAGGTCCTGGACTTGCAAATTTTAATTTCGGACCTTTGTATTTTACAAGCAACAAGTCCGCCGGACCTGTGATAAAATTGAAATTACGATCATTCAGTGGCGATGCTAAATCAGTTCTGATTATCATCTTATAAGATGATTTATAGTGACATATAGTCGAGTATTTACACATGGTGTGACCAAGTCATTTCGCATGAAACTGACACATATTTCTACCATTTTTCTAGCGATTATCCTATCGGACCTTCCAAAACATTCCTCGAACCTTTCACTTTTTTCCTTGTTAGGTCCTGGACCTGGTAAAAGCTACTGTTTTCGGGCCCTGCCATTATTGCAAACACTGTAGATTCTGATGGGCCATCTCACCAGGAACTGCAATATTTGGCGGTATTTTTTCAGTAATTGTCCAAGTTACATGGTTGGTTGGTTAGGATAATTTAACAAGAGCTCCAGATAAGCATGCTGCAGAAAACAAGAAACAGACCGCAAATACAGCATATTTTTCTTATTTTCCGTGTAAACACATCTTGGTATTATTTTACCCAATTAAAAGTTTGAAATCCCAATTGCTTCAGAAATGCTGGAGTGAAAATACTTGAGGACTAATTCCTTATCTGGAGCACTGATTTAACGATGGGAGTTCACCCTTGCTGGAACCCTAATATCCCTGGTTTGGCCCTCGGGGTACATTTTTGCCGTGCCCGCTTGCTGGACAGCATGGTATTGTCCGCACATTGGCATACTATTTCAGTATACTATCAAAGCCTCGGCGGGTGCAACATGCAGGCAGCGGCCATGCAGTTGGCTCTCTTATACTTTAATAGAGCTGCATCCGTTTATGCCCATTATAAAATTAGTAGGATTAATACTAATCCTATTACTTTTAGGGGCTGGGGCTAAGTTACTCTCATGTGGTTAGGACCTGGCTCCAGATCATGAATGTATTTCTAATTTCAGAGTTGAATAAGTATTTTTTCTGTATATATATCCAGTTCTGATTTTGGGAAAAAGTCACTTTAGCATAAACTAACCATAGCTGTTGACAGGGTATTAAACAGCATTAACCCTTACAATGGTGGGTGGTTGGTCGGGCGAACGTGGCGGCTTAAATTATCGGTATGGGTTCCTCCTTATAGGAATCACGATTTGCCTGGTTTGGCCCTCAGGTACATTTTTATCTGGCTCTTTTGTTACCCGAGAGTTGAATTGAGTTATTGCCCATTATAAAAGTAGTAAGATTATTAATGAACCTACTGCTTTTGGGAGGGGGCCAGGTGATTCTGGTGTGGCGAGGACCTGGCATCAGATCAGGATTATTCTGATTTCAGGGCTGAGTATATAGTTTTTTTATTGTTTATTTTCTATTTTCCATTTTTCTCATCAAAACATGTTTTGACAGAACTTTAGAATCATTTCCAATGTAAATGATTCTAAAGTGCTGTCAACCCATGTTTTATTAAGAAGACAAAATATGAAACTTATCAGACGACAAGTTTTGTTTCCCGCATTCTAATGGCTAAATTAAATTGTATAGGCTACGCGGCAGCTGTCGCCCAGCACACGCTGAAGAAGTTCTTGTTACTCGTCTACTTTCTGGACCAGGCGAAACAACGGCGGATCATAGAACACAACCCCTGTCTCTTCTGTAAGGACTCGGACTTCAAGGTAACCATTATACACTGACCCTTAAGCCCCTAAGCTATGCCTTTCATATAAAGTTCAGCCTACAAGACACAGTGTTGTGCCTAGATCTTGTATCCAAGTGGACAATTTCAGGTGTCACGGCCCTTCTCCATTATTAGGCATTGGGAGATACTCATATTGTAAGGGACATGGGCAGTTTGATGTTGGAAAATTTCCCCGTTCTCTCAAGAGACACAACCCTGAAGATGAGTAGAAAGTCAGTCACAGTGACCTATATTTTCCCAGTCGGTCAGTGACCTATATTTCCCCAGTCACAGCGACCTATATTTCCTCAGTCAGTCACAGCAATCTATATTTCCCCAGTCACAGCGACCTTTATTGTCGACTCTGTCCGGGGGATACTATGGATTTGACAGCGCGCCGCGTCCGCGTCCGCCGCAGACACTTCTTGTCCGGAGCACAACTCGAACACCCTTTGGAATATTTTCATGAAACTTCACACATGCATAGACCACGACCCGAAGGTGTGTCACGCACAAGAATGACAACTCTTGCATAGCTAATTTTTTAGTTATCTCCCTTTTTTGTTTCTCGCACTGATTTCGTGTCCGGTTTTCATAACTCCACCACCCTTTCGTATATTTTCATGAAACTTCACACATGCATAGACCACGGAAGGTGTGTCAGACAAGAATGACAATCTTGCATAGTAATTTTTTAGTTATCTCCCTTTTTTGTTTCTGCATGATTTCGTGTCCGGAGATAACACCACCCTTTCGAATATTTTCATGAAACTTCAACATCATAGCACACCTAAGGTGCGCGCACAATGACAACTCTTGATAGCTAATTTTTGAGTTATCTCCCTTTTTTGTTTCGCGCACTGATTGACCATAACTCGACACCCTTTGCAATATTTTTATGAAACTTAACACATTCAATTAGACCACGAACCGAAGGTGTGTCGTGCACAAGAATGACAACTCTTGCATAGCTAATTTTTGAGTTATCTGCCCTTTTTTGTTTTCGCTCACTGATTTCCTGTCCGGAGCATAACTCGACCACCCTTTGGAATATTTTCATGAAACTTCACACATGCATAGACCACGACCCGGAGGTGTGTCGCGCACAAGAATGACAACTCTTGCGTAGCTAATTTTTCAGTTATCTCCCTTTTTTGTTTTGCGCACTCTACAAACTGGACAATAATGCTTAATAAGACCTGTTTTCTCGTCTGCTCTGTATACCTTTTCTCGTGTGCTCTGTACACCTTACCTGTAGAGAGAACAATAGAAACTGGGAGAACCATGTGCTAAGCATGGGCTAGCATGTGCAGATGTCCAGTGCTTGACCACTGCTGCCACCAGGTAATTTATACAGGTAAATTACTACATTGGGTACTGTGTTGAAAATATTGTGGCATGTGGACCTGTGCAGATATATGTAGATAAATATATGGACTATTATCTGCTCTCCAATTAGCAAGCATTATTAATTTTTAAACTTTTTTTTCATTTTTTTTTTTCTCTTTTTTTTTTTCATTTTTTTTCTTCAAATTATTTTTCAATTTGACTGGAAAAAAAATCTGGGCTCCAGTAGCAAGCATTATTATTTTTAATTTTTTTTTTTTAAAACTTTTTTTTTTTCCATTTTTTTTTTTCATTTTTTTTTTCATTCAAATTCAATTATTTTTTCAATTTTTGTCCAGTAGCATAAGGTCGTAAGTGCTATATACAGACTATTCACCTGTGCATGTGCGGACGTCCTTACGTGACATCCCTTAGGTGGTTTTTACTATATCAAAGATCAAAGGAATGACCACCTAAGGAACAATAGGCTTAAGTGGTCAACGGAATAAATCTATTGTATTCTTTTGTCTTAGGCCACGCCTCTAACCACCTAAGACCCTGTATGTGTGCCCTAGCATGTGCAACTGACCACTGACCACTTACAGGTAATTTATACAGGTAAATGATTATATTACATTTCCGTAAACTGTGTTGAAAATATTGTGGCATTATGTGGACCTGTGCAGATATATGTAGATAAATATAGGACTATTAAAAAAAATTCTGGGCTCCAGTAGCAAGCATTATTATTTTTAATTTTTAAAAAAAAAAAATTATTTTTTTTTTTTAATTTTTTTTTTCAAATTCTTTTTCAATTTTTGTCTAGTAGCATAAGGTCGTAAGTGCTATATACAGACTATTATCATATAATAAAACAATTATTGACTAGTGAGCCATAGAATATAATCTGATATTCTATGGTTCACTAGTCAATAATTGTATAATATGGGCCAGTGAAAATTGCTTTCGGGCCCAGGCTCGAGGTCAAGGCGGGACAAGGCGAGGCATCTGATTCCGCGGAATTCTTGTTTACTTATCTCCCTTTGTTGTTTCGTGCTCTGATTTTGTATCCAGAGCATAACTCGAACACGCATATACGCATTGCTCTAATGGTCCTCTACCACCCTGTGCCAAATCCATGTTCGTTCTGCCCCCGTCAAGCCCAGGGTCAAGGTCACATACTTAGTGCTTCAAAAACATTAACGCTTGGGTAAATATCTTATACTTTCTGTTTTCTTTCATGGATCATGGATCATCTTCATATTTCATATACGCATTGCTCTAATGGTCCTCTACCGCCCTGTGCCAAATCCACGTTCATCCTGCCCCACCAATCCGAGGGTCAAGGTCACATACTTGGTGCTTCAAAAACTTTAACGCTCAGGTAAATATCTTATAATTGTTATTTCCATTCACGGATCAACTTCATATTTCATATACGCGTTGCTCTAATGGTCGTCTACCGCCCTGTGCCAAATCCACGTTCGTCCTGCCCCCCGCCAAGCCCATTTGGGTCAAGGTCACATACTTAGTGCTTCAAAAACTTTTAACGCTCGGGTAAATACTTCTAATTTCTGTTTTCTTTCATGGATCATCTTCATATTTCATATACGCATTGCTCTAATTGGTCCTCTACCGCCCTGTGCCAAATCCACGTTCGTTCCTTGCCCCCCACCGCCAATCCCAGGGTCAAGGTCACCATACTTGGTGCTTCAAAAACTTTAATGCTCAGGTAAATTTAATCTTATTATAATTTTTCTTTCCATTCACGGATCAACTTCATATTTCATATATGCGTTGCTCTAATGGTCCTCTACCGCCCTGTGCCAAATTCACGTTCGTCCCGCCTCCCCCGCCAAGCCCAGGGTTAACATCATATACTTAGTGCTTATTCAAAAACTTTAACGCTCAGGTAAATATCTTATAATTTACTGTTTTCTTTCACGGATCAGCTTCATATTTCATATATGCATTGCTCTAATGGTCCTCTACCGCCCTGTGCCAAATCCACGTTTGTCCTGCCCCCGCCAAGCCCAGGGTCAAGGTCACATACTTAGTGCTTCAAAAACTTTAACGCTCAGGTAAAAGAAAATTTTGACTTGCAATTTGGCCTCATTTATTATCAAAGCGATATGTGGGACATCCGTGTTCTATGAACACATTTCCTAGTTTATTAAACTTCACGCATGCATAGAAGACGACCCAAAGGTGTGTCGCACGTAAGAATGCAACACTTGCGTCGTTAATTTCTTAGTTATCTCCCTTTGTTGTTTCGTGCACTGATTTCGTGTCTGGAGCATAACTCGAACACCCTTTGGAATATTTTCATGAAACTTCACACATGCATAGACCACGACCCTAAAGGTGTGTCCCGCAAGAATGACAACTCTTGCATCACTAATTCTTTAGTTATCTCCCTTTGTTTTTCCGTCACTGATTTTGTCTCCGGAGCATAACTCGAACACCTTTTTTTCAAACTACTTGTGTATCTGGGGAGGGGGATACACATGCGCTTGTCGACAAGCGTCCATTTCTAGTTTCTCCAGTCACAGTGACCTATATTTCCCCAGTTGGTCACAGTGACCTATATTTCCCCAGTCACAGCGACCTATATTTCCTCAGTCAGTCACAGCAATCTATATTTCCCCAGTCACAGCGACCTTTATTTCTCCAGTCAGTCACAGTGACCTATATTTTCCCAGTCGGTCACAGTGACCTATATTTCCCCAGTCACAGCGACCTATATTTCCTCAGTCAGTCACAGCAATCTATATTTCCCCAGTCATAGCGACCTTTATTTCTCCAGTGAGTCACAGTGACCTATATTTCCCCAGTCAGTCACAGCGACCTATATTTGCCCAGTCAGTCACAGCGACCTATATTTCCCCAGTCAGTTACAGCGACCTATATTTACCCAGTCTAGTCATAGCGACCTATTTTTCCCCAGTCAGTCACAGCGACCTATACTTCCCCAGTCAGTCACAGCGACCTATATTTCCCCAGCCGAGTCACATTGAACTATATTTCCCCCAGTAAAGTCACAGCGACCTATATTTCTACAGCCATGTTACAGCGACCTATATTTTCCCAGCCAAGTCACAGCGACCTATTTTTTCTCAGCCTAGACAATGGCCTATATTTCCCCAGATGAGTCACCGTGACCTATATTTCCAGACGAGCAAGGACTTACTGCTGCAGCTGTCGCGTGACTACCTGGCGGGCGAGGGCGACATCACTCGCCACCTCGGTTACCTTGGTTACCGCACCTCGTACACACAGACGGCCCTCGACGAGTTTGACTTTGCTGTGTCTAACCTCGCCACCGACCTCCGTGACGGGCTCCGACTCGCGTACGTGTCCGCACAATTGGCTTTATATGCGGGTTGGGGGTGTGGTTTAATGGATGTCAGTGAATTGATTTTTCTGTAATGTAGGAAATTGACAACAAATTCAGAGCTCATGCAGAATTGACATCTATGTGTATCTGAAAATATTGAATTTTTCATAAACAATATCAGTAAGGGATGGCAATGTGATAAGGGAGGTAATTCCAGGTCTCATATGTGTAAGTTAGCTCACAGAGCTCCAGATAAGCTTTGTATGTAAATAGTATTGTACCCGTAACCCCCTGATTTCAAATTAAATGCGTATTTTAGTTTTATATCCCCGTTTGAAAAAACGAGATGTATTATGTATTCATCTTGTACGGGTTGGTTGGCGGGCGGGCACAGCTTGTCCATGCAATAACTAGAGGTCTACTTGATGGATTGTAACCAAATTTGGTATACATGTTTATCACGGCAAGCCGAATAAGCCTATTGATTTTGAAAAATTTCCGATGCTTATCTTCTCTTGGCAGCCATTTTTAATTTTCGCACTCTGTATCCTAGTCCACGCAATAACTTAAGTTCTACTTGACTGATCATATCGAAATTCGGTATACATGTTTATCACGACAAGACGAAGAAACCTATTGATTTTGAAGAATTTCTGATGACTTATCTCACCTTGGCGGCCATTTCTAATTTTCGAACTCTGTATCCTTGTCCACGCAATAACTCCAAGTTCTACTTCACCGATCGAAACCAAATTCGGTATACATGTTTATCATGGCAAGACAAAGAAGCCTATTGATTTTGAAAAGAAAAAATCTCCGATACTTATCTCCCCTTGGCAGCCATTTTTAATTTTCGCACTCTGTATCCTTGTCCACGCAATAACTCAAGTTCTACTTGACCGATCATAACCAAATTCGGTATACATGGTTATCACGACAAGACGAAGAAGGACTCCGTATCCTTGTCCACGCAATAAGTCGAGTTCTACTTGACGGATCGTAACCAAATTTGGTTTACATGTTAATCAATTATTCATGTCAAGATGAGTTATCTCCCCTTGTTGACTGGCCTTGCCTCGACGGGCGTATATTGTGACCTTCGGCACCCTTGTTACAAATGGATTATTGATTTTCTTCATGATTAAATAGGGAACAAATTATCAAAATATAAAACAAATTTAACAATTCACTTATATGAGTGTATAATTACTTATTCACTTATTATACGCCTGTTTGTAAAAATGGGACGTATTATGTATTCACCTTGTGCGGGCGGGCACAGCTTGTCAATGCAATAACTAGAGTACTACTTGACGGATTGTAACCAAATTCGGTATAATTTGGGTCTTTTATCGAAAGAAGTTAGGAGAACACAGATGTTCGTCACTGATTACAGCGAGACATGGCCCCATTTGATCCTGTCAAAGTGCGGTGATTAATTTGCGTCTTGCAAGCAGTGTAATTGTGATTTTTCGGTTGGTCATGGTGGCCGAGACAAGGCTCTAAAATTTACTTTATGCATATAAGTGAGTACTGATTTGTGTTCCGGAAAACGTATGTGGTGTTCCTGAAAATAGCCTCGACGGGCTTATATTGTGACCTTCGGCACTCTTGTTTATACTGTAAAACAGTTGAGCATTTACTTTAAATAGTTGAGGAGCATTTTGTACTCCCACTGTTGATAATCAATGCGTATTCTGCTAAAATAAATGCGAAAATATACGCTATATACACCTTATCTGGAGCTCTGTAGTATATTTCACCAACATTGCAAAGTATTCTTTTCTAGCAAAGTATACTTTGAGGGAGAAATCATTTATACTTCCTGAAATGCATTATTTCATATAGAACTATGCATATATTTGATGATTAAAAGTATGCAGAATTATTATACTGAATTTATTACATTATCATGGCTGTGATAAATTCAGTATAATAAAAATATAAATTTATCCTAAAATTGAAAATTTCTCCCTCAAAGTATACTTTGCTAGATAAGTATACTTTGCAATGTTGGTGAAATAGGCTACTGGTCATCATAAGTACCATTACTGTTTATACCACTGGCTCATGTTTTATGCTATTGTGAAGGGGGAATTTAGTGTTACCGTTGTCCGTCCATGTTGTCCTTCCACCCCGCCCATCCATCACAAACCTTGTACTACTGTCTGTTTCACGAAAGCTGCCCAAATTTTACGGCAATATTTTCTTTGATAATATTATAATTATAGCAAAATTTAAGAGTGAGCCTTCTTTTTATTTCGTGAAATTTGGTAAAATATTGATTTTATTGCGAAAAAAAAAATTTCCCCATGTTAAATGTGAGTGAAGATGTCTATGGGGATTTAACATGGGGAATTTTTAGAATTTCAGAAATACTGGACCGATTTTCAAAATTTAACTTGTTTTCTTAGTTAGAACATTTCCAAGCTATCTAGCCAGGTTTCGAAGTAAATTTTTGTTTGTTTTCCGACTATCCCCACAGCTCATCCACCATGTTAAATTCCCAGACAAATACATTTTTTGTAATAAAATCAATATTTGACAAAATTTCACGAAATATAATGAAGGCTCATTCTTAAATTTTGATAAAATTTAATATTATCGAGAAAAAAATACTGTTTTTGCATTGTTTATATGGCCTTAAAATTTGGGCAGGGTTCGTGAAACAGACAGTAATGTTATATATGGTAAATCTGCTGATAAGCTGCAGATGAAAACCAGAATATAATTTGAATGTGTAGGTAACATGTTAATACTAGTGTTTGTATGCTCACAGATGTCACTAATATTGCCTGCCCCATCATCAATTTTCTCCCTGTTTTGGGCAGTAAAAGTTATAACCGACAATATTAACCCTTTCAACACCACAGGCCTGTATAGTGGTATTGGCAAAAAATGTAAATCCAGATGAGCTGTCTCATCAGGCTCTACACTTTTTGCAAGTAATTTTCATATTTTTTAAATAAAGAACACCCGGTTGGATTGGTTGCAAAATTAAATCCATTCCAGTTAAGTAGGGGTGAAAGGGTTCAAAGTACATGCCCACTCAGTAGGCACAAACAAAAAGTTCTTTATAGGAATTAAATACTAAAAGTGTATAATTGTGTCACTATTCCACCAGTTGTAAAAATTACAAGTGCCCGCTATACAGATACATGTATAATCATTTGTAATATTTATTTTACTGATAGTGACGTGCAGTGGTATCATGATATGCAAATGAGGAATGCTATTTTTTAATTATTTATACTACATTGTAATTAAATCCTGAAAAAAATAATATTTTCGACAGATTATAAAGTACAATGTATGATCATTGCACATCAAAAAATAAGACAAAGAATAAATAGAAATGTCCTTAACATTTTAAGGAAACACGGTTATTGCCCCTGATACCAGTGTGGAAATTTACGTCTGATATAAAATGTATAATAATGCTATTAATCAATACGTGGGGTGATGGTGAATGAATGTTTATTTTGCCAGAAAATGTCTCTGATATAAAGAACAATTTGTGCCTACTGAGTGGGCATGTACCTTTAATAATGTTGTGTTGTAGGCGTGTACTGGAGTGCCTGTAAGAAGCCGGAGTTGTCGCGGAGCCTGCGTGTGCCTGCCATCAGTCGTCTACAGAAGATACACAACATGGAGGTCGTCTTCAAACTGCTCACCGACCAGGGCCTCAAACCTGGTGGGTAAATGATGGAGACTTGGGCAATTTCTGCATCTATAGGGCTCCAGTTAATCTGTGTGTCTAAAAAGTATTGTACCCCCTGATTTCAAATAAGACATTCCCGGCAGATGACACAATTTGATTCAGAATTGTAAGGGTTAACTGGAGAAATGGATGTGGTTTATGACATTTGTGACCTGTATAAACCTTAAACAGCTGTCTGCGTGAGACTTGTAATCAGCTGAGGAAATCTGGGTATACAGTAGAAATTAACTTTAATACTAGACAGCGAGTACTTCTTTATATTAATTCTTCATTATGAGCCTGGGGTCCGTTTCAGCTTCTTACGACAAAAATGTTCGTTCAAGGATTTTTATTAATTTGCCCAGGGGGCTGTTTAACTAAACTTTGTATGTCTAAAATGTTCATAAGTGCAAAATTATGATAGTCTGTGAAGTTCACATTAACAATGTTTTCTTGTATAAAAACAATTATTGGATTTTCATTTATTGAGCATAATATGCAGCCTTTGGTCAATTAAAATGTAAATCCATCAATTGAAATTTCCAGACTATCCTAAATTTGCACTTACAAACATTTTAGTCACACAAAGTTTAGTGAAACGGCCCCTGATGTGTTGTTGTCCCGTCGTGTGGATAGACAATGTGTACCCTTTATTATATGCTTGACATTTTTTCAGGGCACACAGGGCTCCAGATAAGGAATTAGTAATTGAGTATTTTCACTCCATCATATCTTAAGAAATTGGGTATTTCAAAATTTTAATTGGGTAAATTAATATCACACTACTGTTTGCACATCAACAGACAGCAATTATTGAATAGTTTGCTTCGAAATGAAAACAAGTCTTGGCATTTCATTAGAATTGTCTCCTTGGAACAATTCTAATGAAATACCAAGATGTGTTTTCATGGAAAATAAGAAAACTATGCTATATTTCTGATCTGTTTGTTTTGTGTAGCTTGATAAAGGTACCACAAATTTGTTATTGCTTTTTGATACTCGCTACTTCTGATTTCAATTGGGTTTTTGGCAATTTTAATTGGGTATTTACGCAAATACGCAGCTTATCTGGAGCTCTGGTACATATATTTGTCACCCTCTCTGTCTGTCTGTCTCTCTGTCTGAGATTGAAATTAAATTTTCGGTCTACCTACTCTCTTTGTTCCGTAGATTGGATTGGGTAAAATTTAATCACACTACTGTTTACACGTCAACAGACAGTTTTTGTAATTCCGTCTGTCCGATTTTGGGTACCCATTATCTCTGCAACGGTAAGTCGGTTTGACTTCCAAACTTCAAATACATGTACTTCCTTTTTCACCATGCATATTTTCATTCCACCGCACTCATGCGGCTTTCATGTCCAAGGTCAAGGTCAAATTACTTACAAATTTGCGTCTGTAAGAGTTGATTTAAACTTTTTGGGTACCCATTATCTCTGCAACGGTATGTCGGATTGACTTCAAACTTCATATACTTCCTTATCATCATCCATATTTTTATTCCATACCGCACCCATGCGGCCTTCATGTACACGGTCAAGGTCAAATTACTTAGATATTTGCATCCATAAGCTTTGCATTAAAGTTTTCGTGTACCCATTATCTCTGCAACTGTAAGTAGGATTAACTTCAAACTTCATATACTTCCTTATGATCATCCATATTTTCATTCCATACCGCACCCATGCGGCCTTCTTGTCCAAGGTCAAGGTCAAATTAAATAGAATTTTGGGTTAAAGATTTTTTAATTTTTGCGTTAAAGTTTTTAATTGTCTCTCCAGGCCGTGGCCGGGGGTATATGTGAGCCCCTGCTCACTTTCTCTAGTTTCCAAAGTTAGATCGACTTGACAATCCTAACCAACAATAATGGTTTATTCAGGTGATGGCAAGGTGACAGTGCGTGACATTGTGGACGGTCACCGTGAACGGACATTACAGCTGCTGTGGACGGTGATCCTACACTACCAGGTGGCCGTCTTACTCAACGTGGACCAACTCCGTGAGGAGATAGACATACTGGAACACAGCCTCAACCTGAGACACCAGTTGTCCCGGATACAGAACAGTAAGTGGGGGTTGGGGGGGGGGGTTGGGGGGGGGGGTTTTTTATATTTTCGAATACAGAACTACAGGGAAATTAATGCGGTTTTAAGTTGTAGTTTATTCACAACTCTCGTGCTTATAAAGCTGTCTGAAAATTGCTCCATTCTCGTGCTGAAAATGATGATCTGCCCATCAAACTGCCTTGTTTTGAGTACGAAATTGGACATGCTCGGGTTTCTTAAGAAGTTGTATTGTAAAGACGCGTGTTCTAAAGACCTGCAATTCACACACGAGACACGCTATGTGATTTTGTACTCAAGAACATTTTTTCTTTTCAATATTTTTCATGAAATATATTTACAGAAACTGATAGTTTCCGTAAACGACGTGTAAAGTTGTCTAAATTTTCATAGCAAATGCGGAATTCATATGGGAATGGGATTTTGAACAATTTCACACAAATGTTCCACACTGTTGTCGTGCACCATGCCCAGCTGCATGATTTGAAAATCAAGGTCACATTAGTGGCATTTCGTGCGTCGACAGGCCATATTTCTATTGTATTTCCAGAGCTCCAGATAAGCTGCGTATTTGCTTAAATACCCAATTAAAATTGCCAAAAACCCAATTGAAATCAGAAGTAACGAGTATTGAAAAGCAATAAAAAATAAATTTGTGGTACCTTTATCATGCTGCAAAAAATAATAAACAATGGAAAAAAAAATATTTATTTGGATAATATTAAATGTTATCTTTATATGAGCCTTCTTTTTATTTCATGAAATTTGATCAAATATTGATTTTATACCGTCAACACAGTGCATATGTGCCGTGAAACACGGTGCCGTGAAACATTTTTGATATCCAGTCAATACAATTTTTGCATTTTACAGCCATTTCAAGGTGTTGACGGGATAAATAGAATAGTAGGTTAGTGCCGTGAATGGGAAAAAATATCTGGCGCGGCACGGAAACGGATGTGCACAGCAAGAGCCTTGCCCATACCCGTTTCCTGAGCCTTGGCAGATATTTTTTCCCATTCGCGGCACTAACCTACTATTCTCTATTTATTACAAAATGGGAATTTGACATGGAGGGGGAAAAAGAGGTGGAGAACCTGGAGGAGTCGAAAAATGAAAAAAAAATGGAAATTAATTCTGAAATCTAGCTAGATAGCTTGGAAATGATCCAACTAAGAAAACAAAAGTTACATTTTGAAAATCGGTAGACTATTTCTGAAATTAGAAACAATTCCTCCATGTTAAATCCTCATAGTCTATGGGGATTTAACAAGAGGAAATTGTTGTTTAGTAATAAAATGAATATGGGACCAAATTTCACGAAATAAAAAGTAGGCTCATTCTTAAACTTTGCTATAATTTAATATTATCAAAAAATATATTGTTTTTGCATTATTTATATAACCATAACATTTGGACAGGTTTCGTGAAATGGACAGCAATTCCTTATCTGGAGCCCTGTATTTCTCTATATTCTATATTTAGATACTGTGAGTCGCCGTGTGTCAGCGGAGCCCGACGTACCGGCCCAGAATGAACGCCTACAGCTGTTGCTGCAGTGGTGTCGTGCTGTCTGTGCCTTCTACGACATCAAGGTGGGATATGTACAGTTTTTGCTTATCCGGTGAACTTTTTCTATAGTTTTCTGGAGATCCTCTTCATCCTCGGTATTTGGGCGGCTTATCAGGAGCATGCGACGGGTAAATTTAACTATGAGTTTCATCCTTACCGGAATCCCTGGTTTGGCCCTCGGGTACATTTTTGGATTCCTTGTTACTTGAGAGTTGAATCCGGTTCTACCCATTATACAAATAGCAAGATTAACACAACTCGTATTACTTTTAGGGAGTAGGGCTAAGTTACTCCCATCAACCTCATTTCGCCAGTCACCGACACGTGTGTCAAGGTATGAGCGAGAGCTATACTCAGTTGGGCATATGTTCTGTTGTCGTATTGGAGTGACAATTCTTGACTGCTGTTACAGATAGAGAACTTTACGGTGTCATTCTCCGATGGTCGGGCCCTGTGTCACATCGTACACCACTACCACCCTGCGTTGGTTGCTCACGGCGATATCCACAACGAGACTACGATTACACACATGGAAGAGATGGAGGAAAGGAACGAACGGAATGCCGCGTCCAGTTTGAACGATAGCTCAACGTCATCTGTGTTTGGAGGTATAGACCAGTGGAATCTCTCTAAATCGGACTCCCTGGGAAATCCCCAGGGTGTAGAGAATTATGTTGTAATTTGTGATTTTATGAATTGAATTGCTGATACACTTGAATTACAAGGGAACGTTTCTAAACTAGACATGCTATAAGATTCCAAGAGGTTCTTGTTTTAAAAGTGAGGTTCCGCTGTATATCCTGAAATGTATTTAAAAGTAGAAATGTGTTCATAAGACGCAGATGCCCCCACTTTCACGTTACATCAAGGGCCATAACTGTGTCTACCATTACACAACTATACATTTTTTTTCCTTTATCTAATAGGAAATAAATGATAAAAAAAAAATTAAACAAAGTTCAAAATTCACTTATTTGAGCTGCAAAAAAATGTTCAGCTGAAATAAGTGAATTTTCAACTTTATTAGAAGATGTTCACTCCCCAATTAGAAAATCAGTGAGTAGTTTCTAATTGTTGTGAGTATTTTGTACTCCCAGTTTTGAGAATAAATGCGTACTCGGGTCAGATTATACGTAAAATACACCAAGACGCACCTTATCTGGAGCTCTGTCTATTCCTTCAGGTATGTCCATGCCACAGGTGGAAGACTCGGACCTATGAAACCAAAAAAATGCCTATTAAAAAAAATCCCATTACCCTACCCACTTGGCCTCGTACACTACCATATTCTATTTATAAAGGTGAGAATCAATATGGTTATTATAGAAAGAGCCCCCTTTTCCGGCTCACACAAACACAATAAACATCGATTAAATGTATGACTTCTGTCTCTGGCAATCGATAAAGGTATTAGGTGTGTGAATATACTCACTTCAAATCGCTGTTTCCAGCATTTATTCAGTTATTCGCATTTTGTATACCCCAATCAAAGCGAAATTTGCGTATACGAAAGAATATCACACAGAATCGGAGGCCCTCCGGCATGGATTATCAGTCATATTTGGCCGATAGCTGATCGCCAGCTCAAACTAAAGTGGTGCACCATGACCATATACATTAGAAACTCCAACCATACAAAGTTCGTCCAATTGTGATGGTTCACCGATCTAAAAAACACTTTTTTGTCTAATTTCGTTCATTATCTGGAACGGGGTCAATGCACCATCTTCCATAATACAAGCACCGAAGCGTCTATGTGAGAACATCTCTGATTGGCTAAACCTAAAAATAGACGCGAGTACTTTCCCTTTTCAGGGTTTCCGGAAGACATAATCTGATAGTACGCGAATCATGAATGAAAGCCAATGAAATTAGAAAAAAGTGTTTTTTAGATCGGTGAACGATCACAATCTTTCTATAATAGCCATATTGATTATCACCTTTATAAATAGAATATGGTAGTGTACGAGACCAAATGGGTGGGGTAATGGGATTTTTTTAATAGGCATTTTTTTGGTGTCATAGATCCGAGTCTTCCACCTGTGGTCCATGCCACAGCACATTTACCGTGCAACACATCCTACTGGATTGTATCGACTTTGCTGATAATCGAGGCAACCAATCAATGCTTCTTCACTTGCGGAGTTATTCCAGGTGGAGAACATTGAAGGTTTGCTTAGTTTTCTCCATGAAACCAGATTGTATCGAAAGATCTCATTTTAATACGACCGTTTTTAAAAAACGGTACGTATTATGTTTTACCGCTGGCGGGCAGGCGGGCAGGCGGGCGGCTGACAGAAAAAGTGCATAGTTCGTGTACACAACTCCTCCGAAACCATTCAGTCGATCGATCTGAAACTATACACATGTCTTCTACACATATTGAAGATGTGCACCTTGGTGTTTTTATGCCGAAAAAAATATCGCCTTTTTAACTTAATAGCCATTTTTTTTACATTTTTCTATACAATTCTATATACGGTACAGAGTTTGTGTACACAACTCCTCCGAAACTATTCAGTCGATCGTTCTGAAACTATACACTTGAAGATGTGCACCTTGGTGTGTTTATGCCGAAAAAATATTTTTTAACAAAAATATCACCTTTTTAACTTGGCCATTTTTTCTACATTATTGTATCCAATTCCCTATCATTTCTACTTTACACTCTACTTTTCTATCTCTGCCTAAATTAGTATACATGTTTAGCACAACGAGATGAAGAAATAATGCTATAGACTTTCAAATTCTCATTAATGTTTCTTGCCTTGGTGACAGCTTCACATTTCTGCATCTTCGCTGTCTGGCCCATATTCGACGGGCGTATTTTGTGACTTGCGGCACTCTTGTTATCATTGTATACATGTTTCTCATTTCTATAATTTTATAATTCTATACATGTTGTTCATTTATATTGTTCATCGTATTAATATTTTTACCCTGATCATCTGATTGCCTACCACATCTAACATACTATTTTACTATTATTGTATCCCCCGGACTCCGTCGGGGGATACTATGGATTTGACAGCGCGCCGCGTCCGCCGCAGACACTTCTTGTCCGGAGCATAACTCGAACACCCTTTGGAATATTTTCATGAATCTTCACACATGCATAGACCACGACCTGAAGGTGTGTCGCGCACAAGAATGACAACTCTTGCATAGCTAATTTTTTAGTTATCTCCCTTTTTTTGTTTCTCACACTGATTTCGTGTCCGGAGCATAACTCCACCACCCTTTGGAATATTTTCATGAAACTTCACACATGCATAGACCACGACCCGAAGGTGTGTCGCGCACAAGAATGACAACTCTTGCATAGCTAATTTTTTTGTTATCTCCCTTTTTTGTTTCGCGCACTGATTGACCATAACTCGACCACCCTTTGGAATATTTTTATGAAACTTAACACATTCAATTAGACCACGAACCTAAGGTGTGTCGTGCACAAGAATGACAACTCTTGCATAGCTAATTTTTGAGTTATTTCCCTTTTTTGTTTTCGCGCACTGATTTCCTGTCCGGAGCATAACTTGACCACCCTTTGGAATATTTTCATGAAACTTCACACATGCATAGACCACGACCCGGAGGTGTGTCGCGCACAAGAATGACAACTCTTGCGTAGCTAATTTTTGAGTTATCTCCCTTTTTTGTTTTGCGCACTCTACAAACTGGACAATAATGCATGAAGACCCGTTTTCTCGTCTGCTCTGTACACCTTACCTGTAGAGAGAACATTAGACTCATTTTTTTTTTTTTTCATTCTTTTTTTTTTCATTCTTTTTTTTCCATTTTTTTTGTTCATTTTTTTTTGTTCATTTTTTTTTTATTATTATTATTTTTCAATTTTTTTTTTTGTCTAGTAGCATAAGGTCGTAAGTGCTATATACAGACTATTCACCTGTGCATGTGCTAGCATGTGCAACTGACCACTGACCACTTACAGGTAATTTATACAGGTAAATGATTATATTACATTTCCGTAAACTGTGTTGAAAATATTGTGGCAATATGTGGACCTGTGTATATATGATATGTAGATAAATATAGGACTATTAAAAAAACATTCTGGGCTCCAGTAGGGAGCATTATTCTTTTATTTTTTTTAAATTTTATTATTTTTTTTTTCCATTTTTTTTTTACATTCTTTTTCAATTTTTAACTGACCACTAACTTATTACATGTAATTTATACAGGTACATTATTACATTTCCGTAACTATTAACAAAAATTCTGGGCTCCAGTAGCGAGCATTATTATTAATTTATTTTTTTTGTATATTACATTTCCGTAAACTGTGTTGAAAATATTGTGGCATTATGTGGACCTGTGCAGATATATGTAGATAAATATAGAACTATTAAAAAAAATTCTGGGCTCCAGTAGCAAGCATTATTATTTTTAATATTATTTTTTTTTTAAATCATTTTTTTTTTTTTTTTTTTAATTATTTTTCAATTTTTTTCAATTTTTGTCTAGTAGCATAAGGTCGTAAGTGCTATATACAGACTATTATCATATAATAAAACAATTATTGACTAGTAAGCCATAGAATATAATCTGATATTCTATGGCTCACTAGTCAATAATTGTATAATATGTTCGGGCCAGTGAAAATTGCTTTCGGGCCCAGGCTCGAGGTCAAGGCGGGACAAGGCGAGGCATCTGATTCCGCGGAATTCTTGTTTACTTATCTCCCTTTGTTGTTTCGTGCTCTGATTTTGTATCCAGAGCATAAATCGAACACCCTTTGGAATATTTTTATGCCCCACCACGATAGTGGAGGGGGCATTTAGTGTTACCCTCGTCCGTCCGTCCGTCCGTCCGTCCGTCCGTCCGTACTTACGAGAGCTACATTGTGAGGTTGCTGTGTTGTGCTGAAACCCACCCACCGCCCTATTTAAGACACTTGGATAAGTGTTTTTCAAATATAATTAACTAATGGCTAGCTCATTTGCATATTATGCGATTTATTCCGTAAGAGAATCGTTAAGGAAGAAAATAACGGAATAAGTTGCATACATTGTGAGGTTAACCCCCACAGTGTAAATCATCAAAGAAATAAACCTCACTAATGTATCTCTCGTAAGTAAAGAACGTCCGTCCGTCCGGGCACACATTAGGGTGGGTTACTGTGGCTAGCCCCACAGGGTTATGGACTTGTTAAAGGATAGGGTTGGTTACAATTAGCCACCTAAAAAATTGTTTTATGTGGCTAAAAATCGTTTTATGTGGCTAATATTTAACATGTGATAAGCCACATAAGTACCCTAATGTAAGAACGTCCGTCCGTCCGTCCGTCCGTACTTACGAGAGCTACATTGTGAGGTTGCTGTGTTGTGCTGAAACCCACCCACCGCCCTATTCAAATATAATTAACTAATGGCTAGCTCATTTGCATATTATGCGATTTATTCCGTAAGAGAATCGTTAAGGAAGAAAATAACGGAATAAGTTGCTACATTGTGAGGTTAACCCCACAGTGTAAACATCAAAGGAAATAACCTCACAATGTAGCTCTCGTAAGAACGTCCGTCCGTCCGTCCGTCCGCACACACGAATGGGTACTTGTTGTAAGCGTACGGGGATCTTATTGGGTAGGGTTAGGATAGTGTTGGGTACTCTTGTTGGGTATTTTTATACAGTAAAAACCCAACAAGTATTCATTCGTAGGAACGTGCGTCCCGTCCTCCCGTCCGTCCGTCCGTCCGTCACAAAACTTTAACACTCGGGTAAATGTCCTCATAATTTCTTCATCCTTCGACCGATCTGCTTCATATTTCATATACACATTGCTCTAGTCATGAGGTTCACTACCGCCTGTGCCAAATCCACGTTCGTCCTGCCCCCGGCAAGCCCAGGGTCAAGTCACATACTTGGTGCTACAAAAACTTTAACGCTCGGGTTAATATCTTATATTTCTGTTTTCTTTCACGGATCAGCTTCATATTTCATATACACATGCTCTAATGGTCCTCTACCGCCCTGTGCCAAATCCACATTCGTCCTGCCCCCGCCAAGCCCAGGGTCAAGGTTACATACTTGGTGCTTCAAAAACTTTAACGCTTGGGTAAATATCTTATAATTTCTGTTTTCTTTCACGGATCAGCTTCATATTTCATATACGCATTGCTCTAATGGTCCTCTACCGCCCTGTGCCAACTCCACGTTCGTTCTGCCCCCGCCAAGCCCAGGGTCAAGGTCACATACTTAGTGCTTCAAAAACTTTAACGCTTGGGTAAATATCTTATACTTTCTGTTTTCTTTCATGGATCATCTTCATATTTCATATACGCATTGCTCTAATGGTCCTCTACCGCCCTGTGCCAAATCCACGTTCGTCCTGCCCCGCCAATCCCAGGGTCAAGGTCAGATACTTGGTGCTTCAAAAACTTTAACGCTCAGTAAATATCTTATAATTTTTCTTTCCATTCACGGATCAATCATTCATATTTCATATATGCTTGCTCTAATGGTCCCTCTACCGCCCTGTGCCAAATCACGTTTCGTCCTGCCCCCGCCAAGCCCAGGGTTAACATCACATACTTAGTGCTTCAAAACTTAACGCTCAGGTAAATACTTATAATTTCTGTTTTCTTTCAGGGATCAGCTTCATATTTCATATATGCATTGCTCTAATGGTCCTCTACCGCCCTGTGCCAAATCCACGTTTGTCCTGCCCCCGCCAAACCCAGGGTCAAGGTCACATACTTGGTGCTTCAAAAACTTTAACGCTCGGTTAATATCTTATAATTTCTGTTTTCTTTCACGGATCAGCTTCATATTTCATATACACATTGCTCTAATGGTCCTCTACCGCCCTGTGCCAAATCCACATTCGTCCTGCCCCCCCGCCAAACCCAGGGTCAAGGTTACATACTTGGTGCTTCAAAAACTTTAACGCTTGGGTAAATATCTTATAATTTCTGTTTTCTTTCACGGATCAGCTTCATATTTCATATACACATTGCTCTAATGGTCCCTCTACCGCCCTGTGCCAAATCCACGTTCGTTCTGCCCCCGCCAAGCCCAGGGTCAAGGTCACATACTTAGTGCTTCAAAAACTTTAACGCTCGGGTAAATATCTTATACTTTTCTGTTTTCTTTCATGGATCATCTTCATATTTCATATACATTGCTCTAATGGTCCTCTACCGCCCTGTGTCAAATCCACGTTCGTCCTGCCCCGCCAATCCCAGGGTCAAGGTCAGATACTTGGTGCTTTAAAAACTTTAACGCTCAGGTAAATATCTTATAATTTTTCTTTCCATTCACGGATCAACTTCATATTTCATATATGCGTTGCTCTAATGGTCCTCTACCGCCCTGTGCCAAATCCACGTTCGTCCTGCCCCCGCCAAGCCCAGGGTTAACATCACATACTTAGTGCTTCAAAAACTTTAACGCTCAGGTAAATATCTTATAATTTCTGTTTTCTTTCACGGATCAGCTTCATATTTCATATATGCATTGCTCTAATGGTCCTCTACCGCCCTGTGCCAAATCCACGTTTGTCCTGCCCCGCCAAGCCCAGGGTCAAGGTCACATACTTGGTGCTTCAAAAACTTTAACTCTCCGGTAAAAGAAAATTTTGACTTCGAATTTGGCCTCATTTATTATCAAAGCGATATGTGGGACATCCGTGTTCTATGAACACATTTTCTAGTTTATTAAACTTCACACATGCATAGAAGACGACCCAAAGGTGTGTTGCACGTAAGAATGACAACTCTTGCGTCATTAATTTCTTAGTTATCTCCCTTTGTTGTTTCGTGCACTGATTTCGTGTCTGGAGCATAACTCGAACACCCTTTGGAATATTTTCATGAAACTTCACACATGCATAGACCACAACCCTAAAGGTGTGTCACGCAAGAATGACAACTCTTGCATCACTAATTTTTTAGTTATCTCCCTTTGTTTTTTCCGTCACTGATTTTGTCTCCGGAGCATAACTCGAACACCCTTTTTTCAAACTACTTGTTTAACTGGGGAGGGGGATACACATGCGCTTGTCGACAAACGTCCATTTCTAGTTTTTATTCTTCATCTACATTGCTTGGCCCTAAATGATACTCTTTTGTGTTGATGGGCCGTTAAGCACAATTCCATTCTTTCAGGTACAGAGGACCCCGCTGTTTATGAGAAGTTACTCCACAACGAGAAAGACAACTTCAAACTTCTCTTTGCAAAAGTAAGGCATTACGCAAACACGTCTTATTTGGAATTAATAAATCAGCGAACTGCTTTCGGCAAGTGAGATAATCAATATGCACCACGTACGGGAACTATTTTCATATGAGTCAAGCGGATTGTTCTGTTTATTAGTTTATATAGTTTTAATCTATCTCGTGTGATATATAATGATAGATTCTTTTTGTCATGCCTGCTTTAGCAGAGGCGCGACTATAGTCGTCGTATTTTCCGTCGTCGTTCGCGTCGTCCGTTTTTTTTGTAAGGCAAATGCGTTAAAGTTATTGTTTTTTCACAATATCTCTTTAACCCCTTGCCAGACATTGTTAATATTTCACATCATTGTTTGTCTTGGGATGATGCTTCATTACGCACACCCCCACATCCAAATTATCAAGGTCAAGGTCATTTATTTACTTGTAATGTTCACCGGTTTTGTAACAGAAATACGTTAAAGTTATTGTTTTTTCACAATATCTCTTTAACCCCTTGCCAGACTTTGATAATATTTCACTTCAATGTTTGTCTAGGGATGATGCTTCATTACGCACACCCCCACATCCAAATTCTGAAGGTTAAGGTCATTTATTTACTTGTAATGTTCACCGGTTTTGTAACAGAAATGCGTTAAAGTTATTGTTTTTTCACAATATCTCTTTAACCCCTTGCCAGACTTTGATAATATTTCACATCAATGTTTGTCTACGGATGATGCTTCATTACACACACCCCCACATCCAAATTCTCAAGGTCAAGGTCATTTATTTACTTGTAATGTTCACCGGTTTTGTAACAGAAATGCATTAAAGTTATTGTTTTTTCACAATATCTCTTTAACCCCTTGCCCACCGACTTTGATAATATTTCACATCAATGTTTGTCTAGGAATGATGCTTCATTACGCACACCCCCACATCCAAATTCTGAAGGTTATGGTCATTTATTTACTTGTAATGTTCACCGGTTTTGTAACAGAAATGCGTTAAAGTTATTGTTTTTTCACAATATCTCTTTAACCCCTTGCCAGGCATTGATAATATTTCACATCAATGTTTGTCTAGGGATGATGCTTCATTACGCACACCCCCACATCCAAATTATCAAGGTCAAGGTAATTTATTTACTTGCAATGTTCACCGGTTTTGTAACAGAAATACGTTAATGTTATTGTTTTTTCACAATATCTCTTTAACCCCTTGCCAGACTTTGATAATATTTCACATCAATGTTTGTCTAGGGATGATGCTTCATTACACACACCCCCACATCCAAATTATCAAGGTCAAGGTAATTTATTTACTTGCAATGTTCACCGGTTTTGTAACAGAAATACGTTAATGTTATTGTTTTTTCACAATATCTCTTTAACCCCTTGCCAGACTTTGATAATATTTCACATCAATGTTTGTCTAGGGATGATGCTTCATTACGCACACCCCCACATCCAAATTCTGAAGGTCAAGGTAATTTATTTACTTGTAATGTTCACGGTCAAATGCCTCGGTAGGCGCGACACCGCTTCCGTGGCGGAATTCTTGTGTTGTGTTATGTTATGGGTACTAATACATGTTGTTGCAATAGCGTATCGCTGTAACGGTATCGTTGTAGACAGAGTTGCAACTAATTATAATTATTATGTTCAAATGTTTGCGTATTACTGATAGTACTTCTGTACAATTGTAACCATCGTAAATGGTACGATAGTCGTGAGGTTAAGGTTGCCCACTTTTATGATTGAATTACCAATTCTTGACTTGGTATATATTTTTTTCCATTAATTTTGTTATTTTAATATTTTCAGAATTTTATGATTTTGATAAAAATAGCTAGAAACAGATAGAAACTGATAGAAACTTACCAACGATGAAAGTGTCTGTCTGTAAATAATATATACACCGACAGTTTGTTACTGCTTTTTTTTAAGTTTGGCTCTTTTAGAATAAGTTAAATTTTCGGAGAGCAGACATTTTTTTTATGAATTTGAAATAATTAATGTCCTCCATCTGATCATAACACTGTTCGAACTGCGCCTGTGGCTACCACGACCAGAATTCACTGGCCGCAAACACAGCAGCCTTCGGCGTCTATTTATTAAATTAGTATTTTTTATTTGATTTGAATTGCGCTGCGCGTGAGCGCTGAATTTTGTGTCGACATCATTTACGGAAAATATTGGTGATTTTCTAAACGAATATCGGCGAAATACTGTGATATAGTTTGTGTCAATTTTCAACACCATTTACGGAAAATATTACTGATTTTCTAAAAACAATATCGGCGAAGGTGTACTGAAAAACTTAAAATATATTTCACGATTTTAACATTCCGGCCTCCGAACATCGATTTTTTTTTTTAAAATAACCAGCCGTCTAATAGATCTGCGCATAATCGAGAGTGTATCGTTAATTGTCACGTTGTCCCCGACAGCGAGGTGTGCGGCACACATCAAAACGACGCGTCAAAATGGGTCAAAACGCGCCTAAGGGTAAAAATGTACAGCTGTGTGATCATACAGTGGTTTCTGTCAAAATGTTCCGGGTTTATACGTGTACAAAGTGTTGTGCGTTGCGTATCCGTGGAGTTTCCGTTAGTTGCGTTTCAAACCGTGTGTCGTCTACGTGTAATACGTTTTCGGCCATGCGTTGCGTTTCCCCACTCTTGCGCATGCGCGAAAGTCGAGCAAACCGTGTTCAACGCATTGAGTTTCAAAAGTGTGTAATCCGTGTACAACGGTTGTAAACAACGCATTGAGTTTCAAAAGCGTGTAATCCGTGTACAACGGTTGTAAACGTATATGTACAACGGTTGTAAACGTATACAACGCTAAGGTAAACCGTTTAAACGATTTAACGCTTTCTTTGACGAACGGTTACACGCTTCTACATGTACACAGCACCGTACAGATGAAACCGTGTTATACGTATAACACGTTTCCACGGGTTTTAACGCATTACACGTTTTGGTATGCCAACCGTGTATCGCGTAGAATGCGCAGCATGCTCAGATCGTTCTTCGTGTGTGTATATATACTTCTAGACTGCAGGGCTTCTAAAATTTTCAGTATTCCGGTTCTGGACCGATTTTTGAACTCTCAGACCGATTGAGATTTGAAAACTAGTCTTAAAAATCGGTCCGAGAAAAATTGCCAGTCGGCTGCTATTTCGTTATAAACCTTTTAAATTTACCGTTTTTGACCAAGTAATTTATGACACATATCCGCGGGCCATATCCTGTTAAAACCAGTGTGCAGCTCGCTGTGTATTCAGTTTCTCCATATATCGATTTTTCTTAACACACGCGTGGGAGAGGTGTATAGCGGATTAGTGACTGAAATAGACTGGCTTCAGCGTAAAGATACGAGAGTTCCTAGATTCGCCATTTCTGAGGTCTACAAATACATTAAATATGCTTAAAAGCATCAATGAATGAAGAAACAAAATTAATTTTTATATGGAGGGTGTAAAATAAAAAAAATATTATTTTTTTCATCATTAATTGAAGATTTTAGGCATATTTAATGTATTTATTGACCTCGGTCCACAGACGAGATTTGTGTGTCGCTTTGTGCAAAAAAATCGATAACACTAAGCCCTGTCAAATAACAGGTGCTTATTGTATGACATCATTCAGCACGAGAAATGCGTCGTGACCACTCCTTTAGGCTATGTTTTGAAATGTTACTGATTGGTCAACACGCCCTTTGATGTTCCGCAGACGTCGCGAACGTGTGACTCATGGGGCAATCATGCAGTAACCCATTTCATGCTGAGGATACGATTATGTTTGCGGGAAAATATTTTCCTTCTATGCACTCAGAAGTATATGCCGCGAGCACCATTTAAACCGTCTCGTCGAGACGGTTCAAATGAGTGTCACAACGTATACTTTCATTGAGAAATAACAAAAATAAAAATAAATTATTTAATAATTTCATACCCGTAAATGTGTATTCCGAAAGGAATGGATTATAAAAAAAACACTGGATTATACGCAGATCTGTCGCCATGTTTCGCCGATATTGATTTCGAAAATATTTTCCGTAAATGGTGTTGAAAAGTTGACACAAAATTCATGCGGAATTTCGGTGGGATTATGCATGTATCAACAGCTAATCGTCCGCATGAATAGGCAGGACACGTGACCATTATTTATTAACAATTAATCCTTTTAAGCGCCTGTTGATCGCGAGCATTATACATTGTAATACGCGTCTGTCTATCGCGAGCACTATACAACGTACCCCGACCATCGCGTTATAAGGATGTGCGGAATGGTGGTACATGTAGGTGCGAAACGATCCGCCTGTAAACGATCCAGGCCGAACAGGTACATGTATTCGCGATATTTTAAAAGGGACGAAACAAGGCCGCCTCGAAGCGATCGGGGTCCGAACAGGTATTCGCGTTAAAACGTGTAACCGTTGTAACCGATTGTACACGTTTCGACGCTTTCACCTCGCTACATATGTATACCAAAGCGTGTTATACGCCTTGATGCTAAAAGTATTACACGCTTTAAAACGGTTTGACAATGTGTATTACACGTGTACGAACCGTATTATACGTTTAAACAACGTATACAACGCTTTTAAACTAAACGGTTTGACAATGTGTATTTTCACGTGTACGAACCGTATTATACATTTAAACAACGTATACAACGCTTTTAAACTAAACGGTTTGACAATGTGTATTACAAGTGTACGAAACGTATTATACGTTTAAACAACGTATACAACGCTACAGCAAACCGTTGCGTTCGCGTTGCGTTCGCGTTGAGTTTGCAAGTGTTGTCTACGGTGGAACAAAAACGCAGACTGCACTGTATCAGATCAACACGGCTGCGCGTTATCGATTTTTTCCACACAAAGCGACACGTGTATTTATAATTTAGATCTGTGTAATGTGTCGGGTGTAGCCAAGGACCATACATACATTTGTAATTAGTCCCAGGTGTAGCTGATTAAATTTTATTGATTTCTTTAAATTACGTCCACAAGTTGACAGATATTTCAGAGCAGAAGTCATCGTATTTTGCCGTTATTTTTTTCCAAAATCAGTCATATATTCTGTAAATGACGTTGAAAGTTGACAATAAATTCAGACCAGTAGCCGATTTCATCAACATTGCAAAGTATACTTTGAGGGAGTAATCATTTATTTTTCCTGAAATGCATTATTTCATATAGAACTAACAAATGCATGTATTTCATGATTAAAAGTATGCAGAATTATTATACTGAATTTATTACATTATCACAGCCATAATGGCTGTGATAATGTAATAAATTCAGTATAATAAAAATTAATAAATTTATCATAAAATTGAAAATTTCTCCCTCAAAGTATACTTTGCTACTAAAGTATACTTTGCAATGTTGATGAAACAGGCTACAGATCAGTACGTTAAATATCTTATCGAGATCAGATGAGAGAGTAATACCGTTTACACGTGTACTGTTAACTATAAATTGTTATTTTTTTTATGATTTTTGTAGTTTTTACCGAGAAATTCAAACCGTTTCCAATTATTGTTGGGGTACATATTATGATGATTAGCACACCGTCTCACTAAGCGGGCGTCTATTGTTTACACTGGATTAATGGCGTCTCATGAGGTCTCGGGTAAATCTTATTGTTCATCAATACGACTGGTTTCTTGCTTTTAATGATGACCATGTTCCAACCGTTAACACCTATTTTATAATAGCAGCATTACCTATGTAGTTTGTCTGAACATTCTGCAGAGAAATTTGAATCAGACAGAATCAAACGTTGTTTAAACTTGGTCCGGTTCATATTCACAGATCAAAATATGAACTGAAAATGGCGCTTTGTGTGACAGAAATCCGTACGCGTTTGTTATAAATATCACATATAGCGAAACAGCGATAGCATCTATTGTTTTAATAATATGCATACATATTATAATTAATGTTTAATAGCGATATATGAATAATATGCTATAATAGTGTTTATACTCCAGCACTATGTTTTAAGGCTGTGTGATTTGACTCAAAATCAGCTGGATCAGTTAATACCTATATTCATACGCTTTATGAGAACATCAGGACATTTGAAATATACAAATATTATTTAAAGGAGTACCAATATGATATATTTTAATAATAAAAATATTGAAAATACATACTACAATTGCTTACAACATAATTTATTGATTGAAAAAGTCACTGAATCGTGGCCTATTCAACCGCATTAACTATTGCGCGGGTACCCCACTAGACCCCCTCTTTACGTTGGTCAGTGGTGGTGTTCTGGGGTGCGATCGCTAATACAATGTTTGCGTAATGGGCCTGTATAGTGGCATTGGCAAAAAGTGTAGATCCAGATAAGTCGGCTCGTGATGACCCATCTCATCAGGAACTGCACTTTTTTGCAGGTGATTTTCATATTTTTAAGAACAAAAACACCCCATTTTCATAAATGGACTAGTCTGAAAATCATTTTGTGAAGATTGGATTGGTTGCAAAATTAACATATCAAAATCCGTTCCAGTTATTCAGGGGTGAAAGGGTTATAAATCTACTGACTACCACCTCATCGTGAAATCAGCGTTGTCAAGAAATGAAAAGAAAAAAATAGTTTGCAAGATATACATTGTGTCCACAGTTGAAAGGGTGGTGTGTTCTTTTCATGTTTCTGTCGTCTTTTGATGTCATGTACAGAAGATACAACTGACTTTTTATGCCCCTACACATTTATTTGGGGGTGGGGTGTCATTATAATACCATTGTACGTCCGTCCGTAGCAGTTTTGTGCATTTAAGTCCGTTCCTCGGCCACTGTAACATCTACAACTACCAAACTATCACACAATATATATTCAGCCATTGCTCTACATCAGAAACTGGCATCTAACATTTCACCTTCGTATGATTTGGATCTACTTCCGCTTAAATGGTTTTACCATCTGGACCACTTTGTGTATTTAAATTGGTTCTTCGGCAAATATAACACCTACAACTACCAAGCTTGTACACAAGAATTGGCTACTGCTCTAGGTCAGAAACTGACACATAACGTTTGACCGTCATATGACCTTGGCCTACTTTTTCCGCTTAAATGTCTTTTGTCGTCTGCACCACTTTGACCTTTGACTCCGTTCTATCGGTAACTCATTGAAATAGTATTGATCCTGCTAAAACTTAGCATTGCTTTTCACTATGTTAGTGTACAATACTGTTTAGAATACCACACCAATTGGTGTAACATCTCCCCCGTGCTTCTGACCCACTAGTCCTACAGCTTTCTTTGATATGATATGTGGGTGTGAACGGAGAAATGGGTCTTGTGACCAGTATTTCTCCAGATCAAACAGTACACTCCCGTAGTCTGTTAACGATCTATATCACTTGTTAGAAGCATAACGTGTGTTTCATTGATGGAATGGCGAACAGTGCAGATCCTGATCAGTCTGATCTGGATCTACACTGGTCGCAAAACCCATAAGACCCATTTCTCACAGCCATATATCGGGGGCGTCATACGTGTCCCATGGACATATTTCTAGTTCAGCGATAGTCGGCGATGTAAAAAAGAGCTTCATATCAATTCCCTTATGTTTCACAGGTTGAAGGAGCTAGGCCGGTATGTGCTGATATTGAAGCACGGGACATGTCCAACACGATCCCGGACGAGAAGGTCACTGTGACTTATTTACTATACCTGTGTGCCCGACTTCTCGATATCCGTTCATGAGTCACGGGCCGCCCGCGTCATACAGCTTGCCTGGAGGCGATACAGGCTGCGGAAATACCAGCGCGAATTCAAGGTACGCTGGCCTCGGTTATGAATATTTATTATATACCTACCCATGAAATACATAATTATACGATGTAAATAAGTCATATGTTCTCATCGATGAAATAAACAACTTCCGGTGAAAATACGACTACTTCCGCTATCTATATTCATAACGCGCACCTGAAAGAAAGTGCAAATAGGCTGCGAATACACATTCATTACCGTATAGTCTAAAAAACTGTTAATTTCCTTGGAGCGGTATATAATAAATAGAATATTCATATGTTTGCAACGAATATGACATATATGTTCATCGAGTGGTGTGAAATCGTGAAATATGGACATTTCACACCACTCGATGAACATATATGGGCCAGAATTCAGTATTTGGCCTAATAGGGGGACATTTAAGAGATTTATATGGTAGTATATGTAACTAACATAAAGTGGCATATGGGTTTATTAGTAATAATTATAATATGGCCATATGAGTAAACAATAATTTGTGTTTTATATAGTGAAAAACTACTTCTCCCTCAAATCAAAATAAATCGGACAATTTAGGGAGAGAACTTCGCCCTGTAAAATGATCCCTCTATTACTAACATTAAAATAAATTGAGTATAATGTTTTAAATTAATTAATTTAAATAATTACAATAAATAGATATACAGTTAAACCTGTGCTAACGATCACCTGGGAATAGCGACCACCTGTCCACAACGGCCAGTTAAAAATCCCCCCGTCCAATTTTGTTCTTTATAAGACCTTGGAATAACGACCACCCCGAACTGAAACCAGCGGCCAGCTATTTTCATTCCCACACGGCATTTTTGTATGTGAACAGCGGCCATGTCAAGTTTTTGTCGGCAAAAAAAAAATAGCACTACAATCGATATTTTCCTTTCATTCCAATCTGGCCGCTATCATTTGAATTGAAACTGGTTGTATCCAATTAATCATTGATTACATTCGCATACATTGACACAACGTTCTTTTCAAAACATTTACCTTGCCCGATATGGTCGGTGTCATTTTGGCAACATTAAACATTTTCCATGAAAAATATTGCATAACGCCATTAACGGTAATTCCCGATATGTATTCCGTGTCGTGTATTCCAATAGGCAAAATGCAATTCCGCACACAAGTCATAAAACTCCATCATTAGTTGGCAAACTGTGTTTACACGATGCTGATTCGTCTACAGTGACAAGACTAACAGTTCAAACACACCGCGCTTGTCAAGTATTACTACCTGTAAATTTCACACCGCGGGGCACAAGACCATATCAAAGATCCATACACACTAGACTGGTACCCTGTCGGATGCGCAGCCTAGCGAAAGAATACTACCGGGAACCAGTCTAAAGTGACACAACAAACGTGTTTATGTGAATTGGGTCTCGATCTCCGACAAATCCCAGCTTATTGCATTAGTAGCCAGACCAGGCAGTGGATTCGCGTAGTCTGACCCTGGTTTACAATGCTCACCAATCTCTAATTAAAACATCAGTAAGTATGTATACGTCAGCGGACATGGCCAATTCGTCATAGGCTTGTAGTATAAACACATATACAAAAACATCAGGACGAAACGACCCGGGGCGAGGAAACAGAAATCTCATTTCCGGTCCTCTCCAGTTTCTAGTCATACCGGGGGCGAGGTATCGGGTACGTTTTGACCCGCACCCGAGGTATCGATTGGCCGACTCGTCATAGGGCGAGAGATGTCAGTAAGCGAAAACGCGAATTTACACCTGTCCGCTTCTAGACGACTTTCAATTCCGGTGTAAACAATTCGTAATTTTAAAGAATTTAGAAAAAACATCTCTACTGTCCAGTTTTATTACTTTTATGCGTTTTTAAAACAGGTGCCCGTCGGGGTATGTGAGATTGGAAAATTTACACGTCCGTAGTGATTTCTATACGTCTCGGGGATCGGGCACCCGGCTAATTTCGCAGACTGTAGTCCAAGCCACTAGGGTTTGGACAATTGCAGTTGTTTGCAGAATATACATACCTTTGACTACGGAGAGATAGAAATGTGCTGAATCTCATGTATGTAACATTGACAGAGAGGTAATATGTATTTGGTGATCCTATGTTGCTTTCAAATGGCATCTTAGTTTCTTTGTTGTGTAAAGACATGTTACATGCACATTTTTCAGTTTACATGTATTTATTTATGTTAGTAATAAGTTTACATGAGCAGTTTATAGTTTACAACTTTCCCATTATCACAAAATTTTGTTTAAATCCACAATTTGATCATTTAAAATACCCTGAATACTCCATTGCAACATCTTTAAGGTACTGTAACATGTTTTCGTCTATGTTACGTACATATCATATTATTAATATTATCATGGACCGACTATTTCAACATTTGAGGCAATTGATGTATGTAACAATTTTGTCAATTTTGTTAATGTTACATACACATTTATTGAAATTCCTTTACTTATGTTGAAATAAGATTATAAAAGATGTTTGGTTTGTAACCAATCTATTAGGAGCAGCTTTATTTTAATGCATTGATTTTGCTTATATATTGCCATGACCAGTCCGTTAAAACACTTTGTTCTGATTTACAGCAGTATGTAACATTTTGACATGAAAAACTATACCTCCTATAAAAAAAATTCTAGCTGGCCATATCCTCTATGTTTTGGTGCCAAAAGTGAGAATATGCTGATTTCTAACAAATGTAGTAAAATAAACCTGGCTGTTGATTGTTGTTTTCTATGTTTACATGAAGCAACTTCTGCGTATGTAACGGTTTGTTGACAAGAAATATTATAAATATTAAATAAACTTTTACCATTTTTGTTTCTTTTAAGATAAAACAAAAATCTTACTTGCATCTTAAGACTCACCGCCAGATGGTTCAATATGTCAGTAAAGAAATTAATCAGGTTCCATAGTTTAAGCTACTGGACTGGTTATACGTATGTAACAGGGTTTGACAAGAAAATGTTACATACACACACTAATGTTGGTTATATTTTTTTCAATGGTTACACTTCCGATTGACAACTAATTTTTGTACCTTAATAGAGTTAAGCTGCTCACAGAAACGTACGATCTCTTTCGATGCAATGAAAACGGCAAGATCAATATGAAATACTTGCACATACTAGGACCTGTTAAAAATGTCCCCCTTTTTCACCTAAAAAGTGTGAGATACATACATATTGAAGAACTGTTTGTTCAATCAACTTCAATAACCTATTTTTTGGTACTGCTAGATAGTGCATGTGTGTATTCATATAACTGAAGTCGTAAAAGAGTTCCATCTCAACATTTCTCTTTTTATGTAGTGTTTAAATGGAATTGACAAGAAAAATATGCATTCTCCAGAATAGCGAATTCTTGCCCAAAAATATGAATATCCTCTATATATTACATCTTCCATAAATTCCTAATGGAAACTGCAATTCAGCGTATTGTGTGTATATCCCAATGAATTGTGTTAGCCCCATGTGGTGTCTCGCGACATTGATATTTGATTAAAAGTTTGTTTGACATCATTAATCTCCACGGCATTGTCAATAACGTAACTTTATTGACTAGCAACTTCAATGAATTACGACAAAATAACGTAAAACAAGATGCTTCTTAATTTTAACGTCCTATTTTGTTATTTATATTTTTGAAATTATAAAATGCAACTCAAAATGTAACACAAAATGCATGCAACACAAAATGCACAAGTGACTGGCTTCTTACACTAAACAAACAAGTGAACATAGCAAACCGAGTTTGTTTTAATACTGGTAGCACCCAACATGAGGGCAATATATCAAGATAATCAGCTCACTTGGTTAAATCTTACATTTCACACATGATGCTTTACAAAAATAAACTATATCAAGAATAAACTGTGGCCAAGATTTGTGTGAATTAATTTCTGGAGCTGGCCGTATTGTAGGCTCATGAGTCCGAGGGTGTGTCCGAGAATGGCTAAAATGTACAAAAACAATATCAATAATACTGGTAGAAAATACATGGTATACATGTATGCGTGCACCCTTCAATCTGTAATTTGTGTCCCGCCCGCTTGCGGACAGTGCGATATAGTTGGCACATCGGCGTCCGTACGTACATTGCGTGCGTCTGGGTTAAAGTTTTTTGGGCAGGGTGTGCTAAAAAAATCAGAAACTAAACTGGCCACACATGTCATAATGCCCATTTCTCCAGTCACAAGTATATAAATGTGGCTATGACTGGAGTAATTGGGCTTATGGGTTTTGTAAGCATTGTAGCACGATAGCGATCTATATTGCTTGTTAGAAGCATGACGGGTATTTCATTATTAATGTAGTAGCGAACAGTGTAGATCCTGATCAGACTGCGGATGCACAAGCTGATCTGGATCTACACTGGTCGCTGAACCCCATTTCCACAGCCACAAATTACATTGGCAGGGTTGACAATTTCCCTCTATTTTAGAATAAATCCTCTTTTTTTTCACTAAAATTTTTAAGAAAAAAGTTCTGAATCGTGTCCACACTGCCATAAAAGTCTTTGAGGGGGTCAGGGTGTTTCCTCTTTGTTTTCGCGCCCGCTGGCGGACAACTCGATATAGTCGGCACATTGGCGTACGTACATACGGACGGATGACGTTAAGTTAAGAAGTCCGTCCTAGTTAAAGTTCTTGGTTAAAGTTATTCGGTTTAAGTTCTGCGGCCATCTAGTTTTGATAATTTTCCTCTTTTCACAATTACCTTATCTCACCCCTGCATTGGTCATCTGTACAGGTAAAATCTGCAGCGGCCACAAAGATCCAGACCTCAGTCCGGGAGTTTCTGGCCCGACGCCGTGAATTGAGGCGTGGTCGCTCAGCCGTGACCATACAACGGGCGTGGCGCGGTCAAATGGCCCGGAAATTGGCGGGAAAACTACGCCGCGATAGCAGGCTGGCTCGGCAGGTGGAGGCCATCAAAAGGTTGCAGGTAAACACTTCAGCTTCACATCTATTTATCATGGACTATTTATCATGCCTGACAATAATTCACAACTTTTGACATGCTTTAACATATTTGCACCATGTCGGTAAAATGCGAACATGTGTTAGACGAGTTGTGCCTAATGTTGTTTCACAAGTCCTGTCCATTCTTGTCGTTCCCTCTTTAGTCGAAGGTGCGACTATTGACGCCGGTTTTATCGTCATCGTCGTCCGCGTCAACCATGTGAGGCAGTTTGTACAAGTGTCTTCATCATGAATATTCTTTATGGATTGCTTCAGTATTTGGACATTTGATACATGTGAGCATATGAAACACACTCATACCGCCATTAACATGACCTTGATCTTTTTTACCTTCACATTTTTGCGGAAACACATTTTCTGTTTGGGTCAAAAAGTTTGTACAAGTTTCTTCAGAATCATATAACTTTAATATAACTTGACTGATTTTTTCCATATTTGGACATTTGATACATGTGAGCATTTGGAATAGACTCATGCCCCTATTAACATGACCTTGACCGTCACATGGTTGTGGAAACACTTAGCCATTGTCTTTTACATCAAGAACTTTGTACAATCTTCTTCATCATCATATAACTTTAATATTACATGATGGATTGCTTCAATATTTGAACACCTGATACGTGTAAGCATTTGGAACACACTCACGCTGCCATTAACATGACCATGCACTTTTTCGTGCCCATGATCATGTTATGGTCAAATGCCTCGGAAGGCGCGACACTCAATATTTACTGTATAATATTGTAAAAAGGTATATCAGGTGAGGCTAACAAATTAATTCAGACATTCCAAGGAATTCCTTCTGCTATTTTCATTTTCTTCTGCAACTAAATCATAAATTTATGGCTTGTTTCAGAATGCAGTGCGGTCGTGGCTCGCTCGACGTCTCAATATGCGGACGAAGGCGGCCATCGTAATACAGTCACGTTTCCGTGGTTACATGGCAAGGTCAAGGGTCGCCCGGTTACAGAAGGCATGCACAACTGTCCAAAACAGATGGCGAGCAATGCTGGTTGCTAGGAAACAGAAAACGGAATATCAGAAATTACGAGCAGCGGCCGTTTTCGTTCAGTCGCGCCGCAGGATGTGTGTTCAGAGAGGATGCTTCAAGCGAACAGTTGAGACGATCAAGAAGATACAATCGTACTTGCGGATGTCAATTGATCGACGGGCGTACAAGAAGAGACGGGCATCTGTGACGCTGATTCAGCAATGGTGGCGCGGTCTTCAGACTGGCAGGACTACTCGGAGACAATTTTTTGCCATGACGACATCGGCATTGACCTTACAGTCAGCATGGAGGGGATATCTGGCCAGAAGGCGGTGTCACAAAATGTTTGCCGCCCGGACAATTCAAGCTCTGGTTCGAGGCTACATTCAGAGACAGAAGTTCAAAGAAGCAAGGCGAAATATAATCATTGTCCAGTCTGCTGTGCGGTGTTTCCTCGCTCGGAAATCGGTGAAGGTATTAAAACGTAGAAAGTCTGCCGCACAAGTGATCCAGGAGCAATGGAGAGCAGTGCTGGTCGCCCGGCAACAACGGACGATTTTCATGGAACTGAGACGAGCTGCGGTGATACTGCAGTCGGTGTATAGAGCCAGGGTGGAGATGCTGGCAGGTCGACGGCAGTTTCTGATCATTAAAGGTGCGGCGATCACAATCCAGGCTCTATATCGGGGACATATGGCGAGGAAATGCATTCGGAAACAAGCGGCCGCGGCGACCGACGTCCAGAAATGGTGGCGCAGTTTACTGGAGATGAAACGCGAGCGTGACAGATTTGTACGTGTCAGAGTCGCAGCCATCACTGTACAGGCGGCCTGGCGGGGGTACTGTGCCAGGAAACAATACCTTGAGGTCCTCGCGGCCGTCGTGATACAGGTAGCGTATAGGGGACACCGGGAGAGGAGCCGGTACCTGCTGGACAGGAGGAATGTCATTGTGGTCCAGTCGGCAGTGAGGCGGCACCTAGCGGCGAAACTCACGGAGAAACTGATAGCCAGGAACAACGCCGCCCGGGTGGTACAGCAGCAATGGCGAGCATACAGTGTGGGATCCCGTCAACGTCGGGATTATCTGGAGACAAAGCGTGCCGCGGTTGTTCTACAGTTCGCAGTCCGGGCCTGGCGGGAGATGGTGAAAGCCCAGCGACGGTTCCTGATACAGAAGGGGGCCACGATTACAATACAGGCCATATACCGGGGACACCTGGCTCGGAGGGCAATGGGCAGGTGGAACCTGGCTGCCACTGTGATTCAGTCTGTTGTGAGGGGAATCGCGAACGACAAAGTTTTTTGTCTCTGAAACGCACGACTATCGCATGCCAGAGACGTTTCCGTGCAGTAACAGTGGGTAAATTTAACCGGGAGCAATACCTCCGACTGAGACAGTGCGTGATCACGATGCAGGCTCACCGCCGCAGGGCCAGATGTCGCCGGGAGTTCACACACACTCGGCAGTCTGCTGTTGTCATCCAGACCTGGTGGCGAGGGGTCCAGGAGACCAGACGATGCCAACAGGTGTACCGCGACACGAGGTGTGCCATAGTGACCATACAGGCCATGTGTCGCGGCTATATGGCCCGCAAATACTACCGACAAATATGTGCAGCTCGCGTGATCCAGTCGATGTACCGAGGTTACAGACAGCGTCGGCGGTACCAGACGGAGAGAAGCAAAATAGTCCTGGCACAGTCTGTAGTTAGACGCCACCTAGCCAGAAACGTATTTACTAACTTGAAGGCAAGGCACGAGGCAGCCGTGGTAATTCAGCAGAGATGGCGAGCGTACTGTGTAGGACGGCAGCAGCGACAGGCATTCCTGGCAACAAAACATGCTGCGATTGTATTACAGACGGCGTATAGAGCGCGAGAGCAGATGCTGACCGCACAGCGACAGTTCATGATCTGTAAAGGGGCAGCTATAACCATTCAGGCCTTCCTCCGGGGTCACGCTGTCCGGATGGTTGCTCGGCAACAGACCGCCGCGGCCACGGTGATACAGGCGTGGGTGAGGGGACACACGGAAAGACAGAAGTATCTGTCAACAAAACATGCTGCGGTTGTGTTACAGACAGCGTATAGAGCGCGACGGCAGATGCTGACCGCACAGCGACAGTTCATGATCTATAAAGGGGCAGCTATAACCATTCAGGCCTTCCTCCGGGGTCACGCTGTCCGGATGGTTGCTCGGCAACAGACCGGCGCGGCCACGGTGATACAGGCGTGGGTGAGGGGACACACGGAAAGACAGAAGTATCTGTCAACAAAACATGCTGCGGTTGTGTTACAGACAGCGTATAGAGCGCGACGGCAGATGCTGACCGCACAGCGACAGTTCATGATCTATAAAGGGGCAGCTATAACCATTCAGGCCTTCCTCCGGGGTCACGCGGTCCGGAAGGTTGCTCGGCAACAGACCGCCGCGGCCACGGTGATACAGGCGTGGGTGAGGGGACACACGGAAAGGCAGAAGTATCTGGCAACAAAACATGCTGCGATTGTATTACAGACGGCGTATAGAGCGCGAGAGCAGATGCTGACCGCACAGCGACAGTTCATGATCTGTAAAGGGGCAGCTATAACCATTCAGGCCTTCCTCCGGGGTCACGCGGTCCGGAAGGTTGCTCGGCAACAGACCGCTGCGGCCACGGTGATACAGGCGTGGGTGAGGGGACACACGGAAAGGCAGAAGTATCTGTCAACAAAACATGCTGCGTTTGTATTACAGACAGCATATAGAGCGCGACGGCAGATGCTGACCGCACAGCGACGGTTCATGATCTGTAAAGGGGCAGCTATAACCATTCAGGCCTTCCTCCGGGGTCACTCGGTCCGGAAGGTTGCTCAGCAACAGACCGCCGCGGCTACGGTGATACAGGCCTGGGTGAGGGGACACACAAAAAGGCAAAAGTATCTTACACTGAAGAATGCTGTTGTTACCTGTCAACGGCGATTCCGCGCCATGGTAGCTGGTAAACTGGACCACGACAATTACCTGCGCCTGAAATCTGCCGTTATTGTTTCACAGGCACATTACAGAGGAAGAAAATGTTGTAAAAACTTCACCAGACAGAAGCAGTTTGCCGTTGTTGTCCAGAAATGGTGGCGTTCAGTTGCGAAGATGAGGAAGTGTCAAGAAGAATTTCAAGCCATGAAGGCTGCGACAATTACTCTACAAGCGGTGTGTCGAGGGTATCTGGCGAGGAGCAGGTGTAGGGAACTCCGTGCAGCTATTATGGTCCAGGCTACATACAGAGGCTACAGGCAAAGGCAGCGGCACCTGGCTGACAGACACAGAATAATCGTGGCCCAGTCAGCTGCTAGGCGTTACTTAGCAAGAAAACTACACAAGACATTATTAATGCGGTGCCGAGCTGTGAAGGTAATGCAAACGAGGTGGAGAGCACGGAAAGTTGGTCGAGATCATCGTAGTCGGTTCCTGGACATGAAACACGCTGCAGTTACTCTGCAGGCGGCGTACCGCGCTCGGAGATGGATGGTCGAGGATCGCCGCCAGTTCATGATACTGAAACGGGCGGCCATCACCATCCAGGCCATGTACAGGGGCCATGTGGCCCGCAGACAGGCTCGCCAACAAACGCTGGCTGTTATACTGATCCAGTCCCTGGTGAGGAGAAACCTACAACGACAGACGTTTCGTGTCTTGAAGGAGTCTGTTCTGAACTGTCAGCATCGGTTTCGAGCTTTCCAAGCTGGTAAATGTGAAAGAGAAAAATATCGGACGCTGAAAACTGCGGTTAACGTTTCACAGGCTCATTATAGAGGAGCAAAATGTCGCAACAACTTTTTGGTAGCAAGAAAATCTATTGTTGTGATTCAGACATGGTGGCACTCTATTATGGAAGTTAGAAGATGCCGGAGAGAATATCGGGCAAAACTGGCTGCAGTGGTAGCCCTACAGGCGGTGTGTCGCAGGTATCTAACCAGGAAACATGACAGGCAGACCTGTGCTGCTCGTACAATACAGTCCGCATATAGAGGTCACCAACAACGCAAACTGTACCAGTCGGTGAGACGCAAAATAATTGTGGTGCAGTCGACGGTCAGGCGTTGCTTAGCAACAAAAGTACTTGAGAACTTGAAGCGTAGGAGTCGTGCAACGAGACTGATCCAGCAACACTGGCGCGCGTACAGACTTGGTCGGCAGCAGCATCGAGAGTTTCTCCGACTGAAACACTCGGCCATGGTGATCCAGCTACAGTTCCGGGCGTGGCAAAACATGCTTCAGTGTCGCTGGCAGTTCCTCATCTGTAAAGGAGCGGCCATTACAATACAGGCCAGGCTTAGAGGATACGTTGTGCGCAAGTCGCTTCACAAGCAGAATCTCGCCGCAACACAGATTCAAGCATTTGTCAGAGGGAACATCAAACGGAAAAGGTTTTCGAACCTGAAAACCGCCGCAATTTCATGTCAACGTAGATTCAGGTTACAAAAACTTGGTTATGCTGAAAGACAAAATTATATTCATGTAAAGACATCTGCAACAACGATTCAAAGCTATGTGCGAATGTTCCGCGAGCGTACAACCTACAAGCACGTACAGACTGCAATAGTACAAATTCAGTCGCGTATTCGATCAATGACAGCGCGGAAGGAGTTCGTTGTTCGCCTTGAGGACAGGAGACGAGCCAGAGAATCACACCTCGCCCAAGTGGTTAGCTGTGCTCGACTACACATGGCGGCTATGACGATACAGCGTTGCTATAGAAATCATCGCCTGCTACAGGTTGCTAGGGAGAGGTTACACAGTGTTCTGCTGATTCAGGTGAGTTATTTATAGATGGCAGAGAATTTTGACTGTGACGGTTGCGATGAGCGTAGCGCCATATCAGTACAAAGTTTAGTGATGTACGTCGTTGGCATTCTTGTATGTGACATTTGAATGTCATATGCACTGGTCTGAGACAAGGATATTCCACCCGAGTATCAGAATATGTTGTCAGAAACGAGACTGATCACGAGTGTGGAATGTCCTTGTCTCGCACCAGTGCATCTGATGGATACTTTTTCTCGCCGCTATATACAACATATTTGTGAATCTTAAAATATTTATCTGACCCAGAATAAGACTTATTTTTAGCTTGCCTGCACGAAGTGCAGAAGAGCTTCTGGCATACGCCCGGCCGCGTCCACGTCCGCGTCGTCCACAAACTTAACGTTGGGGTAAATGTCTTATAACTTCTGTTTCCTTTCATTCAACACCTTGTTATTTTATACATGCATTCCTCAGATGACCCTCTATCATGCTGTAGCAAATCCATGACCCACCTCCCAACCCAAAAACCCTTTACCCAACCCCAAGGTTCATATGGTCACAAATTAGGGAACATTCACAAACTTAACGTTAGGGGTAAATGTCTTTTAATAACTTCTGTTTCCTTTCATGAACAAAACCTTTGTTATGTCATTACAATGCATTCCGTTATAATGAACGCTCTATCATGATGTAGCAAATCCATGACCCACCACCCAACCCTTACCCCCAAGGTCAAGGTCAAGGTCGCAACCGTAGCACATTCATAAACTGAACGTTGGGGTAAATTTCTTATAACATCTGTTCCCTTTCATGGAAGGAAACGCCTTGATATTTCATACATGCATTCCTCAGATGACCCTCTATCGTGCTGTAGCAAATCCACAACCCACCACCCAACCCTTACCCCAAGGTCAAGGTCACAAACTTAGCATGTTCATAAACTTTATTACGTTGGGGTAAATGTTTTGTAACTTCTGTTTCTTTACAGGGAACGCTTTGATATTTCATACATGCATTCATCTGATGATCCTATATTGTGCTACAGCAAATCAATGACCCCCTCCCCCCCCCCCCCCCCCCCCCCCCCCCCCCCCCCCACTACCCCCCCCCCCCCCCCCCCCCCCCCCCCCCCCCCCCCCCCCCCCCCCCCCCCCCCCCCCCCCCCCCCCCCCCCCCCCCCCCCCCCCCCCCCCCCCCCCACCCCCCCCCCCCCCCCCCCCCCCCACCCCCACCCTTTCCCCCAAGATCAACATCATAAACTGAACGTTGGAGTAAATGTCTTTTTATAACTTCTGTTTCTTTACAGGGAACGCCTTGATATTTCATACATGCATTCATCTGATGATACTCTATCGTGCTATAGCAAATCCATGACCACCCCGCACCCGTTTCCCCCAAGGTCAAGGTCACAAACATAGCACATTCATAAACTTAACGTTGGGGTAAATGTCTTATAACATGTTTCCTTCCATGGAACGCCTTGCTATTTTATACATGCATTCCTCAGATGACCCTCTATCATGCTGTAGCAAATCCACAACCCACCACCCAACCCTTACCCCAAGGTCAAGGTCACAAACTTAGCATGTTCATAAAGTTAACGTTGGGGTAAATGTTGTGTCACTTCTGTTTCGTTACAGGGAACGCTTTGATATTTCATACATGCATTCATCTGATGATCCTCTATTGTGCTACAGCAAATCCATGACCCACCCCCCATATCTTTTCCCAAGGTCAAGGTCACAAATTTAACACATTCATACATGCATTCCTCATGTGAATAGCTATCATGCTGTAGAAAATCACCAACTTAGTGCGTTCATAAACTTAACGTGTTAAATTTTGTTTTACTTCTGTTTTCAGGGAGCGCATTGATATTTCATACATGCATTCATCTTAATATGCTATAGCAAACCCACGACCCACCTTACACCACTGACCCCAATGTCAAAGTCCACCGCACACCCCTTAACCCAAGGTCAAGTTATATAATATTCATGTTTGTTTATGCAACTGTGCCAAGTTTGAGTGAAGGCTGCCAACAGGCGAGCTTCGTTGTCTTCTCACAACTCTTGTTATACCCCCCTGCAACGAGTTGTGGGGGGCTATACTGGAGTCAGGTTGTCCGTCTGTCCGTACGTGCGTCCGTGTGTCCGAGCAACCAAGGGTGTAGAAGGGGCCATGGGGTGGAGCCTAACACAAAAGAAACTGATTTATTCCGTGTGGCCCCTTATTCTATTCATTACAAGGGGCCATCTCTTTGATCTAGAACAATGGAAATGGCCCCTTCACTATTGGTGGGCCGGGCAAACATTAGGGTACTTATGTGGCTAGCCCCACAGGGTTATGGACTTGGTAAAGGATAGGGTTGGTTACAATTAGCCACCTAAAAAATTGTTTTATGTGGCTAAAAATCGTTTTATGTGGCTAATATTTAACATGTGTTAAGCCACATAAGTATAGTAATGTAAGAACGTCCGTCCATGCATGTATTCCTCTAAGGCTGTACTATCATGCTGTGACAAATCCCCGCTGATCTCGTGGTCAAGGTCACATACGAAATTTACCATCAGAGAAATTGGTTCAATTTCCTTGCTCGGATCTGCTTCACATTTCACACATGCATTGCTCCAATGGACCTCTACCACCCTGTGACAAATTCACGTTCGTGCCGCCCCGCTAAGCCCAGAGTCAAGGTCAGAAGCCCACACACTTGGAAAATGTTTACATATTTAGGGGTACCTGGGCCCACGCGTATTCCGTGAACCTCGCTTACTGACCAATCTAGTTATTGGCTGAAATTATGCCACTTTTAAACAGTCCAACGTATTCGTCACGTCAACAAATGGGTTAAAACAAAGTTTTCACCCACGAATTGCCAGTTCAGTGTATCGTTTACAAATTCTTATCAAATTAATGTTCAATGTCATCACCATACAGACCTGGCGAAGCAAAAATGTACGTCACACTTTGCTGACGTCATCAAGCTTGAAACGAAGCCATGACGCTATGACGTGATAACAAACACGTCACCAACCATTGAAAACAACAAACATCAACCATGTTCGTTATTTTATGGGGTATTGTAAGACAATTTAGCCGTAATGTTGCCCTAAATTAGAAATTTACTGCTTAGACATTTACTGCTGCTAGATGTGAGACAAGCATGTGCAGGGTGAAACAACGGAAATCTTACATGGGCGACTATACGGATATCCTTGTCTTGGGCACCTTTCGGTTGATACTTGAAACCGCCCTGTCCCTATTTGACCTCATGAGATGTTAAACCCCATTCACTCTTTCTCCGTCCCACGACAGGGAAGGGCTGTGTCTCTGGTAGAATACAGGACTTCAATACTAAATGTTGCGAGTTCAAAACCTACCCTAGAGCATCAAAAATACTTTTTGTCGAGCCCGCTTGCGGAAAGCGAGACATAGTGATCACAATGATGTCCGGTGTCCGTCCGTCCCTCCGTCCGTCCAAAATCTGCGTTAAGGTTTTTAAATACCTTATATCTCCTAAGTCAAATTGACTTGAAACTTCATATATTAGTTATCATCCATATATTCATGCTGTATCCCACTCATGCGGCCCCTCTGCCCAAGGTCAAGGTCAAATGACTTAGAAGTTTGCGTTCCAAAATCTGCGTTAAAGTTTTTAAATACCTTATATCTCTGCACTCCTAAGTCACATTGACTTGAAACTTCATATACTTATTAGTCATCATCCATATATTCATGCTGTATCCCACTCATGCGGCCCCTGTGCCCAAGGTCAAGGCCAAATGACTTGGAAGTTTGCGTTAAAGTTTCTGTCAAAATTTGCGTTAAAGTTTTCACATACCTACTATCTCTGTAACCGCTTGAAACTGTGTATGCTTATTGGGCATCAAACTAAAATAAATACACTCTGAGACCATCAAATGCCTCGGCGGGCTCGCGGCCATCCTCGTATAGTATTTCCATCCCACTGGTCTGTCGGATGAGACTTTAAACTGTGGTCCCGTCCCTATATGACCGTAGCTGTTGCCGAGACGTGAAACCCATACACTTTCATTTTCCGTTCCCCGACAGCGCTGGATGAGAGGCAAGCTACAGCGCATGCGTTACCTTGGTAATCGACGGAGGATTTGCCACGTACAGGCCGTGGTCAGGTGCTGGTTGTCACGACGACACGAAGCAGCACACGTGATACAGCGGGCCAAATATACCGCCGCAGCGGTGCATATACAGGTGGGTTGATGTTCACCTAGGCTACTGTGCATGATATATCGGGGGCTCCACAGGGGTGGGAATTATCCGGATATATCAGGATTTGAAGGTCTAATGTTTCAACATGGGAAGCGCACATTTACGCATGTGTAGGTGAAAAAATATATTCAGGATTTGGCATTCTGAACTGTTCCCACCCCTGACTGCAGATAAGCAGGCGGTAAATCAGCTTTTAACATCAGGAAATCAGCATTGAAACAGATCTGAGGGAATACAAATCGGCATTTTTAAGGGCGTTGGAACAGGTCCAGCAGGTCGGGCAACTGCCGGATCAATAATTTTAACATATTTGTAATTCATGTATATAAAAAAATGGAATGTAAATATTTTTCTGTATTTTTTCTCAATTTGCATCAAAAGTGTATGTTGTTACCACTCAGTTGAACCGTCTCGGCGAGACGGTTCAACTGAGTGGTAACAACATACAGTTTGGGTGGGTAGTGGGGGTACCCAGTAGATTCGCCGGACCAATCTTATGATGCTTCCGACGCCCCTGATTTTAATTAGAACTTTGCTATGTTCTCTTTTGCCACACTTTTTTTCTGCAAGTCTCAAAGTACAGATGGGCATATTTGTGTATGACTGTGTTTGACCGATTATTTTTCACTACAACAATTCAAGTTGGTGGTGAAATACTCATTGGAAATCTAATTTCAACATTGAAAAAGAAAACACTCTTTAACCGTTAAAATGCTGAATTAATCTTGCCGTCTGCTGAGTACTTCCTATTATCCATTTTTTTCTCAGCGAAACATACTGTGGCAGCACTTTAGAATCATTTCCAATGATAATTTTTGTATGGCTTTATAAAGTTTTTGAGGTGTACATTCATCAGTGCTATTGATCTGTGACGGGAGAAATGAGGCTTTTGGGTTTTGCAATCAGTGTAGATCCATTCTGTGCATCCACACGGTCTGATCAGGATCTGCACAGTTCGCCATTCCATCAATGAAACGTCCATGCTTCTAACAAGCAATATAGATCATTATCAGGCTACAGGAGTGTGCTATTTGATCAGGATCTGCACTGGTCACAACTCCCATAAGCCCCATTTTTGCAACCAGTGTAGATCAAGATCAGCCTGTGCATCCGCCATTCAACATCCGCCATCAAGGAAACGTCCATCATGCTTTAGGTCGTTATCGGGCTAGAAGAGTGCTATTTGATCAGGATCTATACTGGTCGCAAATTCCATAAGCCCCATTTCTCCAGTCACAGCCACATTTCTTGTTGGTTTCAGTCGCGATGGCGCGGGTACCAGGTCCGCAACAGTCTCGGGTGTAAAAAGGTGCGGGCGGCACGACGACGTATCCAAGATGCGACCGCCGCCGCCACGGACGACCGGAAACTGTGTAACCGCACGACGTCCGCTCTCGACTTCCTGCTCCGATACAAACACCTGTCGCACGTGCTGGACGCACTCGTACATCTCGGTAAGTCAATCTGAGTGGAGGATGGGGTGTGTGATATCTCTGTAGCCGATTTCACCAACATTACAAAGTATACTTTTCTAGCAAAGTATACTTTGAGGGAGTAATCATTTATTTTTCCTGAAATGCATTATTTCATATAGAACTAACAACTGCATATATTTGATGATTAAAAGTATACAGAATTATTATACTGAATTTGAATAAAAATTAATACATTTATGTTAAAATTGAAAATTTCTCCCTCAAAGTATTCTTTGCTAGAAAAGTATGCTTTGCAATGTTGGTGAAATCGGTCACTGGTGTGGGTGGTTAGTTGGGAGCATGCGAAGGGTAGTTTTAACAATGAGATTCATCCTTACTGCAATCCCGATATGTGCGATAACTTGAAAAAATATGCAAAAATGTTCTGTATTTTCCTTAAATGACGCCAAAAGCTTGTGGAATTTTCATAGCAGATGCAAATTTCTATTCTACATTTCCTACGAATTACGTCATCTTACGACGTCATTTAAAGACAATATCAGTTATCGCACATATTCTAAGGTACAATATCACATGGCGTGTCTCATATTTGAACTGCCCGTCCAAGTGAAGTGAGTTACACACAAGCAGCACAGTGGAGGTGAACGCGGTGGGCGTGTTGTATCGACTGGCGAGCAGTTATAACCCCATTCTGTCTCTGTTGCAGACGTAGTTACGCGCCTGTCTGCTGTGAGCGAATGGTGGAGGTGAACGCGGTGGGCGTGTTGTATCGACTGGGGCGCAGTTGTAACCCCATTCTGTCTCTGTTGCAGACGTAGTTACGCGCCTGTCTGCCGTCTGCTGTGAGCGAATGGTGGAGGTGAACGCGGTGGGCATGTTGTATCGACTGGCGCTCAGTTATAACCGCATTCTGTCTCTGTTGCAGACGTAGTTACGCGCCTCGTCTGCCGTCTGCTGTGAGCGAATGGTGGAGGTGAACGCGGTGGGTGTGTTGTATCGACTGGCGCGCAGTTGTAACCGCAGTATCCCACACATGGAGGTCATCAAGTACACCGTGAACGTACTGCTCAACCTCGCCAAGGTAACAGTTGCTATAATCCGTATCATGGATAAATGGGGCTTATGGGTTTTCAGGGATTCCGCTGGGGAAAATAAAAAAATCGCCACTTCAAAAAAAAGAAAACAATTGGCGATAAAAAGTTATAATTTTCGAGAATTCTTTTTTATCGCCAATTGTTTATTTTTATCGCCAATTGCGAAAGTGGCGATTGCTAGCGGAACCCCTGGGTTTTGCGACCAGTGTAGATCCAGATCAGCCTGTGCATCTGCACAGTCTGATCAGGATATGCACTGCTGGCCATTCCATCCATGAAACTCGCGTCATTTATCAGGAGCTACACTGGTCACAAATTCCGTCACATTTCTCCTGTCACAGCCACTTATTAACCCGCCTCTAGTATTTTCTCCCATGCTATATTTCCGTAAATGTGGCTGTGACTGGAGAAATGGGGCTTATGGGATTTGTGATCAATGGAGCCCCTGATTAAACAGCACCGTCGTGTAGCCTGATAACGGTCAGGGCCCGGTTGTTCAAAACATCCGTTAGCTTAACGGACTGTTAAATCCTTAACTGAATGGTTAAAATCTCTGTTTTAACAGAGATTTTAACCATTCAGTTAAGGATTTAACAGTCCGTTAAGGATTTAACAGTCCGTTTAAGCTAACTGGTGTTTTGAACAACCGGGCCCTGTATTGCTTGATAGAAGCATGACAGATGTTACATTGATGGAATTGCGAACAGTGCAGATCCTGATCAGACTGGATGCACAGGCTGGAAAGTATCTACACCGGTCGTAAGACAAATAAACTACATTCTCCAGTCTGTCGCAAATAAAGGCAAACTTTGGCACAAAAATTCAGAGCTCATATGGAATTAATCAATGTTTTCGAGCTCATTGAACACACTTGCGGGATGGATTGTGGCCTAGGGGTTAGAACACCTGACTTCCAATCCGGAGGTTGTGGGTTCAAACCTCGCCTGAGGCATTAAAAATACTTTCACAGTATTTCCATCCCACTTGTCTATCGGATGAGACTTTAAACTGTGGTCCCGTCTCTATATGACCCTAGCTGTTGGTTAAACCCATTCACTTTCACTTTCGACATACTTGCCCGTGTATTGCACCAGTAATCCCAAGGTCACAGACATAACGTTCAGGTAAATTTCTTTTAACTTTCCTTTGATAGTTCCTTGGCTACAAAATCACATGGCTTGTCTCATTTGACCCTAGCTGTTGCTGGAACATTAAACCATTTCACCATTTGACCTGAGCTGGACATTAAACCATTTCACCATTTGTAATCTGCAGTATGAGAAGACGCGGCCGGCGCTGTACGAGGAGGAAGACGGGATTGTGACCCTGGTGGAACTAATGCAGATCTACCGCGAGAAAGGCCCCATCTTCGTGAAGGCCTGTACTCTACTGGGCATCCTCGCCCTCGACACACACTGCAAAATGGTAACTATCTACACATGCATTCCTCTGGTAGTCCTCTATCATTCTGTGAAAATCTTCGCCCTAGACACACGCTCGACAATAGACATTTGCTGGAGAAATGAGGCTTATGGGTTTTGCGGCCAGTGTAGATCCAGAATCTGCACTGTTCCGTAATGAAACGCCCGTCATGCTTATAACAAACAATGTAGATTGTTATTAGGCTACACTACAGGAGTGTGCTATAGGATTAGGAGCTACATTGCGCACAAAACCCATAAGCCCCATTTCTCCAATCTCGGCCACATATTGCAGGCAATTCTGGCCGACAAGAAAACCGCTACGAAGTTGAGTAGTATCCAGACCCTCACGGCTCGCAAACATAAAATTGACGAGAATATACGTATTACTCGCTCCAAGATGAATGCGACGTTCAACACCACGATGAGCATTCGGTCACCCGTGAAGAAGCATAAAATTAAGCCCGATTGGTCGCTGCACCGTGACAGAATGAAGGATATTGACAACCCCCTAAAGGCGATTAATTTTGTAATCGGAAACCTCGGCCTTCAGACAAGTTGACCTGACCAACAAGTTGTTCCTGTGGGACGTAGTTTCTCGAGACAGTACAGGTCGTGTTTTATGACTGCGATAATGACAGTTGTTGGCTTTCTGATTGGAGTACTAATCGGAAGACAGGCTTGTGTTGGACAATAGCCGACATAAAGAAAATGGCCTGTTTGACATATAGAAACATTACATTTAGTCACAAATGTAGAACTAATTTTGTTATCTGCTTGTTTATGTACCCAGATATAACAACAAACTTCAATACAGTGAAACCTCGCTAAACCGGATACCCTGGGAGGTCGCCAGGGTGTCCGGTTTAGCGAGTTTCACTTTATATCAGGCATTTTATTACTCCGAGCCATAGTTGTGTTCTATGCGATCAAAACATGCATTATCACCCGAGATAAATGACCAAGAAACCCATCAAAATTATGACCACATGTTTATTCTTGTCCGGTTTACAGAGGTTCCACTGTAATGGTATTCTGTCTTTCAATGGTCCGGTGAATGTTTCATTTGAGGGACATCAATAGCCCATTTCATCAACATTGCAAAGTATACTTTAGTAGCAAAGTATACTTTGAGGGAGAAATTTTGAATTTTATGATAAATTTATTAATTTTTATTATACTGAATTTATTACATTATCACAGCCAATTTGGCTGTGATAATGTAATAAATTCAGTATAATAATTCTGCATACTTTTAATCATGAAATATATGCATTTGTTAGTTCTATATGAAATAATGCATTTCAGGAAAAATAAATGATTACTCCCTCAAAGTATACTTTGCTAGTAAAGTATACTTTGCAATGTTGATGAAATCGGCTACAGGTAATAAGTTGAAACGTCTTTATAGACTTATATAGTGCAGAGCTCCAGATAAGCTGCGTATTTGTGTAAATACCCAATTAAAATTGCCAAAATCCCAATTGAAATCAGAAGTAGCGAGTATCAAAAAGCAATGTTATCATGCTACAGAAAACAATAAACAGACCACATATATATAGCATTTTTTCTTATTTTCCATGAAAATACATCTTGGTATTTCATTAATAGAATAGGAGACAATTCTAATGAAATGCCAAGACATGTTTTCATTTCGAAGCAAACTATTCAATAATGGCTGTCTGTTGATGTGTAAACAGTAGTGTGATTTTATTTTACCAAATTAAAAGATTGAAATACCCAATTGCTTCAGATATGGAGTTGAAATACTCAATTACTAATTCCTTATCTGGAGCCCTGTAGTGCATAAACACAATTTGCTTTGTATCCCCTCGCTGGTGGGTATGAGGGCATATAGTGTTAGTACATGTACGTACAATCGTTAGTAACACGTGGGTGGAAGGTGGGTGCAAGCGATGGGTAATTTAACGATCGGGGTTCATCCTTATCGGAATTCCGACTGGAGACCTGGTTTGGCCCTCACATACGTCTTTGGCATTTTGTATCTGACAGTTGAATCTGGTTATACCCCTTATGTGAGTATTACGATTATTCGTAATCCTATTTTAGGGGAAGGGGCCAAGTGACTTTGGTGTGGTATGGACCTGCCACCAGGTCAGGTTATTCTAATTTCAGGGCTGAATATATTGTTTCTCGATGTAAATATTCCGTTCTGATTTTGGAATTTCCCCCCCAGTGCAGCAGGTTAAAACGGGATCGAACCCGTTTGCCCGGCGTTACATGACCTTAGCTGTTGATAGGCCGTTAAACACCAATAAACAAAACAAACAAACGTTAGTAACACCTTCAATTTTTCAATTACTCCTGAACTGCTTCACCGATTTTGATAATATTTGGCCACACTGTGTCTAGGGATGGTGTTTTGTTTTGTATACGACTCACGTATGACCGCCCAAGGTCAAGGTCACTGAGGACTTCTTCATCTTGTTTGTATTTTTTTTTATTATAAAGGCTGTCAGTATGACTCGCGTGCGACCGCCCAAGGTCAAGGTCACTCACAGGAGACCTGTGTTTTTATTTGTCCGTACAAACATAATGTCTAGTTTTTTTTTGTTTTTTTTTATCAAGGCTGCCAGCAATGGGATAAGCTTTGTTTAACAATGCCAGTTCTTGTGGAACAACGGTTAATCAAAAGGTACCATCATTGTCGCACCTGCTCAAAAGGTTTGTTCAAGCTTCGTCATCATGGTATAACTTTAATATTACTTGACGGATTGCTTCAATATTTGGACACTTGGTACATGTGAGCATATGGAACACACTCATGTCGCCATTAACACGACCTTGACCTTCACTTTTTACTTTTCCAAGTTTATACCCCGATAAATTCCACAAAAAGGCCATTCATTCCTATAATATGCCCCCTATGTATATTGCGTTGCTCTTGAGGTTCTGTACGTCCGTCCGTAAAAATGTTAGTAAGAGTTTCTCCAACATGTAATATCTTAAATTTTGCGTGAAGGATTATTTGATACTTGAATCACCTGAACATTTGTCACACATCCGCACCACCATTAACACGACCTTGACCTTTGTCACCTTCAAAATTTCGCTGAAACACTTCTTAGAGCGTGGGTGGTGGTCGAACGAGACGGCGTAAATTAACGGTAGTGGTTCCTCCTTATAGGAATCACTATTTGCCTGGTTTGGCCCTCCGGTACGTTTTTATCTTTGGCTCTTTTGTTACCTGGGAGTTGAATTGGGTTATTGCCCATTATGAAAGTAGTAAGATTATTACTGATCCTACTGCTTTTGGGAGGGGCCAAGTGATTCTGGTGTGGCGAGGACCTGGCATCAGATCAGGATTATTCTGATTTCAGGGCTGAATATATAGTTTTGTTATTGGAAATATTCAGCTCTGATTTTGGGATTTTTCCCCCATTTGTACAGGTAATATATGGGATTTAGTATTAAACCCATTGACCCGGCCTTAAATGACCTTAGCTGTTGATAGGCCGTTAAACCCCAACAAACACAACAAACAAAACTTCTTTAGAGCCTTTGTTGTGTCAAAAAGTTTGTAAGAGTTTCGATACTTTGACACTTGAATCACCTGAACATTTGTCACACACTCTCGCCACCATTAACACGACCTTGACCTTTATTTAAGTTCCCGGCAACACTTAGCCATTTTTGCAGTCAAGTATGCTAGGGGAGCATATCTAGTTAAAGCCTGTATTTATAATGTGGTCATTCTGTTCATTCTATTACTATTTACTCCTTCCTTCCATTGTTTATCGTTCCGTTACTTTGTTTTCCGTTTCGTTGTCCTTTTCATCTTGTTCTATACTTTTCACGAGCCATTAACTCTTACTACGCTGAATTAAATGTTGTCGTCTGCTGGAAATGTTTTATTTTCAATATTTCTCGACAAAAACCTGGTTTCGATAGCACATGAGAATCGTCTCCAGTGGAGACGATTCTCATGTGCTGTCAAAACCAGTTTTTTGTTAAGTATTAAAGCAAAAATGCAAAACAGCAGACGGCAATTTCCGTCAACAGAGTAGGAAGGGTTAAACACTCTTATTCTATACCCGCTTTCATTATTGCACTATTTAACCCTCTCAACCTGACACACCATAAAGCCAACATGTGCAAACACTAGATCCAGATGAGACGGCCCATCTCATCAGGATCTGCAGCGTTTGTTAGTATTGGAGTAGTAATTAAATTAACAAGAGAAAAAACGGGTTCATCCTTACCGGAATTCCGACTGGTTTGGCCCTCACATACTTCTTTGCCATTTTGTATGTGACAGTTGAATCTGGTTATACCCCTTATGTGAGTATTACGATTATTTGTAATCCTATTTTAGGGGAAGGGGCCAAGTGACTGGTGTGGTATAGACCTGGCACCAGGTTAAGTTATTCTAATTTCAGGGCTGAATATATTTTCTCTCGATGTAAATATTCCGTTCTGATTTTGGGATTTTAAAGCAGGTTAAAACGAGATCGAACCGGTTTGCCCGGCCTTACATGACCTTAGCTGTTGATAGGCCGTTAAACACCAATAAACAAACAGAGAAAAACCGATGTTGGGTGAAAGGGTTAATTGTCTGCATATTTTTACATGCATTTGTAGTAACTTTTGTAATAAATAACAGTTGCAATCGACGGAAGAGGATAAATGAATATGTCTTGGAATTTCATTAGAATTGTGTCCAGGACACAATTCTAATGAAATTTCAAGACATATTGTTTGTCTTCATAGCTTTTGTCTCGCCCACGATAAAGTGAGACAAAGCGATCACAATTCCGGCATCGGCGCCGTCGTCAATAATTTGGGAGGTAAATTTTGGACGTAGCCAAATTTACCATGTCCCTTGATCCGTTAGTCGGATCATTACCAAGCTTACTCACATTGATAGCTATCCATTCAGTGTCATTTGGGTGACATTGACCTTCATCTTGGCGACCTTAACCTTTGTGGGACGTACACTTTAGACATTTGCAAATTTCGCATATCGTTAGTCTGATCATTACCAAATTTCATCAATATCTTTCTGACATTAAAGGTACATGCCCACTCAGTAGGTAAAACATGTTCTGTATATCAAAGATATCGGACACATTTTCTGGCAAAATAAACATTCATTCACCATTACCCCGCGTATTGATTGGAATTATTATACATTTTATATCAAACGGAAATTTCGACACTGATATCAGGGGCGATAACCTCGTGTCCTTAATATGTTAACGGATACTACTATTTATTCTCTGTATTTAATTGTTTATGTACAATGATCATACTTTATAGTGACGCATTAAATTAGTATAAATATTTAGAAAATAGCATGCCTCATTTGCATATGAACATAGCCTGATACCACCGCGCGTCACTATCAGTAAAATAAATATTACCAAACGAGTATATCTGCATAGCGGGTACTTGTAATTTTTAGAACTGGTGGAATAGTGACACACTTATACACTTATCTAATCCCTATAAAAAACAGTTTGTGACTACCGAGTGGGCATGTACCTTTAATGGCCATCCACCCAGTGTCAAACGGGTGTCCTTCACCTTTGTATCAATAATTTTGTTTTTACGTCCAAATGTTGAATACCTCCTGATCCGTTAGTCGGTGTAAGTGTGTAACTATTCCAACAGTTTTAGTGCCCCGTGCAGGCACCGGGGCGGGATCAACTGATCCTGAGAATAGTGCTGCAGTAGCCATTGCTTGTCGTAAAAGGCGACTAAACTGGCTTAACGATTGGGTTCATACTTTCCAGAACCCACTATACCGGATTTGGCCCTCATGTACATTTTTGGCTTTCTTGTATGTGAGAGTTGAGTCAGGCTATGCCCCATATATAAAAGTAAGATTAGCGCTAATCCTATTACTTTTAGGGGATGGGATAAATGATGCTGGTGTGGCGAGGGCCTGGCACCAGATCAGGTTGTTCTAATTTCAGGACTGAATATATATTTTGATTGTAAATATTGAGTTCTGAAGTTGGGATTTACCCCCCTCGGACAGGTGGATACGGGACACGACCCCGTCGACCCGTCTGCGTGTAGACTCCCTGAGGCTTGTACCTCTATGTCAGAAAAGCGGACGTTAAACCCTATTCACTCACTCACTCCAACAGTTTTAAAGATTATGAGTGCCTGCTTCACAGATATAATCATTTAGTAATCTTTAATTTACTGAGAGATCAACGGTTGTGTCCGGCTGTTTTGATAATTGAGAGTATAAATAGTTCTTTCCTCTAACCTTTTAATGAAACACGGTTATCGCCCATGATATAAAGAGTGGCAATTCACGTTGACACTAAAAGTATAATAAAGCCAATTAACACGTCTGGTAATGGTAAATGAATGGCCGAGGAAATGGGGCTTATATGGTCATTGCAGTCTATTCTCGGTTCAGACGCAAGTCGGAGTGGGTGGTTGGTCGGGAGCATGTGACGGGTAATTCAACGATTGGGATTCATCCTTACCGGAATTCTGACTGAAGACCTGGTTTGGCTTTGTATGTGACAGTTGAATCTGGTTACTAGTATACCCCTTATATGAGTATCAAGATATTTCGTAATCCTCTTTTAGGGGAAGGGGCCAAGTGACTGATGTGGCATGGACCTGGCACCAGGTCAGGTTATTCTAATTTCAGGACTGAATATATTTTTTCTCTATGTAAATATCTGATTTTGGGATTTTCGCCCAATGCAGCAGGTTAAAACGGGATCGAACCCGTTTGCCCGGCGTTACATGACCTTAGCTGTTGATAGGCCGTTAAACGCTAATAAACAAACAAACATGCAGTCTGATCAGGGTCTGCACTGTTTGCCATTCAGTTTGCATAATGGACGAACAAAATGTCTCCCTATATTATCCAAGCATATTTGCTTGGATATAGTCCTTATACGGTTTTTGAGACCTCACAGGATTTATGCAAATGAGTAATTGTCGACCAACGAACGTACTTCATGCTTCATGATTCTAGCTACACCACGTGAGAGAGTTCCAAAGCGAGCGGTGCATTATGAACGTGTCACTCACATTTTTGGCCAGCTACATTTTTTTTCAGCTACAGTTATATTTTTAAAAACAGTTTGTGATTTTATAAAATATTAACTGTCGTGTTTCATAATAAATATTTTGTTAGGAAGGTTATATTTTTAGCGCAATGATCGACCGCTCCTCACATGCAATTTATACGTAGTTATACGCCATGAAAAATAGTTCTGATAGTGAGCTAACATTATATTGTGTAGTGTAATACATGTGTTGTTCTGTACGACATTTATATTAGAAAATGTTTATCTGATTTAATATAATATAAACTGACATGTATTAATTTGAGTATATTATTTTTCACGCGCACTGATACAATTAACCTCGTGTCTCATGAAAAGTAGTTTCCGCCATTTTATGCCGACAAATTACAGAATCGTTTACATAGTCATAGGTCAATGGCTCGATAAAATCCAACATTGGACAGCGAAATGATGATAATTTAAAACAGAAACATTGTTTTTTGACAGTTACATGTACATACCGCATGCTTTAAATAATCATCTTGAGCCATCAATATTATTAATCAGTGACCATTTTACTTAAAACATCAACTAATCTATAATGACGTTACACAGAAAATGCAGTACGATACACTTCACAAAGGAAACAAAGTACGCCAAAATATATTTCCGTACAAATCCAAAAACCTATTTATTATATACCCTTTATTATATACCCGTTCAACAAGACATGCATCCTAATCATTAAATAATCCGATAGTGTGATGAAATGCGACTCTCTATTATTTTTGTTGAACAATCCGAGCGCCTGTGATGGCTTCAGTTTATGCAAATTGACAAGGTCATTTCGCACACCTGAATCGAGACAATAATTTACAGGGGTTGAAATTTCACTCGCCATGGCGAGTGCTTTTTGTGGCGGTCGAGTACTTTCTACAGGCACTCACCCAGTTTGGCGAGTGAAAGATTAGGTCAGGATTATTTTTTTTGGAAGAAATTGCCAATTAATTCCATCGATAACCGCCAACAAATGGTATTAATTCAGCGACCATTTGTTGTTTACAGTTTACGTCAATTTGCGGGAAGTAAGATTCAACCAGTGTCTATGTACACGGTTACGGGTAGAATCTCTAGCGATTTTGAACACGGTCCATATCGGGCAAGTCACGGATTATTTGTCGGCTTTACGCGGCCGGGCTAACAAATAATAGGACTGCGAGTATAGACTAGTGTATACGCGGCCACATATATCGTCTCGTATACAGTTGGGTTAACGCGCATTTCAGACGCCGAACATAACGGCTTGGGACGAAACGGTCGGCGCCGGGTCCGAAACCATTGAATTTAGTAATTAAGGCAGCACGCAGCGCATGCAAACATAGCCACTATAAATTAAACTAAATCTATATCACTCAACGCTTATAGAAAATAAGAAGTGTGCAAGCCTCTGAGCAAATTCGCTGCTATTTGTTTGTTTATGTAATACTTAAAATATAAATAACAATAATAGTGAATATGTCTCATACGTGTTGGTAATGATCATAATTATGTAAAAGCTTTTTTTTTATAAATAAGATGCAACATTACAAAAACTGGAAATAGCAATTTATTTTTAAAAAAAACTGGGCGAGTAACTTTTTGACCTGGGCAAGTACTTTTTTTTTATTTTACCTACCTTGGTTCAACCTTGGTTGAATGCCGTTTCTTGTAAGCTAGGCTTGTACTGGCCTATTTTAGCGACGTCAAATTGGATAATTGTCTTTGAAAATGGGGGGAGAGCGCAACTAAATCATGGTTAAAATGTCTGTACAATATTTTCACGTATTGAATTTGCTGGGTCTCTTCTTCCAGGCGGAGTTGAGTGAACTTTTGAAACTATTTACACAATCACTAGGGAGTGCATTCCAGTCTGTGACGACTCTTTGAGAGAATACTTTTTGTCGCAACTGCGAAGGATTTCAGGACTTTCAGTCCTTTGATTACAATCTGGGAGTGCCTGTTTAATTAGTTGCAACCTGTAACTGTCAACCTTACGTACCGTACGTACGAGTTACAGTTCCTCCCATCGCATTCCCCTGCAGAGTGGCGAATCAGTAGCCTATTTCACGAACCTCCGTTAGTCGGCTAAATCTGATTCACACTTTAGATAGTAATTATGACATTTGTATACGCCCGTTTGAAAAAAATGGGATGTATTATGTATTCACCTTGTACGGACGGACGGGCGGGCGGGCGGGCACAGCTTGTCCACGCAATAACTAGAGTTCTACTTGACAGATCATAACCAAATTTGGTATACATGTTTATCACGGTAAGATGAAGAAGCCTATTGATTTTTTTCCTAGGTGGCCATTTTTATGCCACCGGGTTTCGAAGAAACGGGTGGCATATAGTGTTTGGACTGTCCGTCCGTCCGTCACACTTTTCGGTTAACCACTTTGTCACAGTTTCTCAAATATGTTGCCGGTGGCATCCGCATTCGACAGACGCATTTCTTGTTAATTTTCTGACTATCCTTGTCCACGCAATAGCTCAAGTTCTACTTGACGGATCGTAACCAAATTCGGTAAACATGTTTATCACGTCAAGATGAACCCTATTGTTGACTGGCCTTGCCTCGACGGGCGTATATTGTGACCTTCGGCACTCTTGTTAAAATATCTTTCAATTGAAATCTGTGTTAGAATTAGGAAGCTGATATAAACTGATCTTTCTAAAGTAGTTTGTCGCGCCCGCTTGCAGAAAGCGCCATATAGTCGGCACTTTGGCGTACGTACGTACATGTGTCCAGTTAAAGTTTTTGGTTAAGTTAGTTTTTTTAAGTTTTTTGGTTGAAGTTTTTCGTTATACTCTATATCTCTGCAACTGCTTTGCCCATTATCTTGAAACTCCACATGGGTGTTTATCATCATCTATATTTTCAATCTACCCCCCTCCCGTGCGGCCCCTGTGCCCAATGTCAAGGTCAAATTACTTTGAACTTCTTGGTTAAAGTTTTTTTTCGCGCCCGCTTGCGGAAAGCGCGATATAGTCGGCACTTTGGAGTACGTACGTACGTACATGTGTCCGGTTAAAGTTTTGTTTTTTTTTAGTTGTTAAAATGTTGTCTACTTAGAAACTAGAGTCCAACAGAAATATTTCATGCAAGTTTTGGCTGGTACGGATTGGGTTTCTACTGTCTGTTTCACGTTAACCTGCCCAACTTTTACACCTATTTAAACACACTAAAACTTATTTTTTGGCATAAAATCATTTTTCAGCAAAATTTAGCAATAAGCCATCTTTTTATTTTTTGAATTTCGGTCCTATAATGAAGTAATAGCCATAAATCAAGAATTGAATGCAGTGTTAAAATGTCACGTGCGGTCAGATTTTCAACATTTTTCTAGCATCGAACTGCTTGCTGGATTTCATCATTAAAAGAAAGACACTAACCTTGTATTTATGAGAGCAAATCTTGCCAGGTTGAAAAAATAAAGGAATCGAGCCTCATTTCTCGGTGTTCGTAAAAGATTTCCAGAAAAAAATACCGAGAATTTGGTCAAAATACAACATGATGTCATCATCATCTGCTACAGCTTTCGTATCTATTGACAACGCTGAGGTTGGCACGATGTTCCTACCACGCAAAATTAATTGCACATATCCTCGCACATCGACACCGGTGTAAATCTACATTCTCTAATGGTATGACTTGGGAACACCATATATACGTCATTTCCGGCGGAAGTATACAGCCACTTCCTGTGAATCAGTTTCTTTGCCGGACGAATTTCCGGCGGACAACTTGGTTTACTAAATGCTGATTGGTTGGTGAAGGTCACGAGTTTAATCAAATCAAGTTCGTTAGCATTCACAATTTACAATACATTAGAACGTATTAGCAATAGTATCAGATCGACTTGGAACCTTATGGGTGAATGATATTCGCTAAATATATGAAGATTAAATGTTTAATTGGTATATTTTAATGCAAATTGTTTAAGTTATATACCAGAAAATGATGTTAATAAACAAATTTATTAAGAATTTGTGTTCAGTTCGCAATAATAGTTGTTTACCGGAAGTGATTATTGCAATAGTAGTTTCTTGTTTTATTGTCAACAACTAAAATTCGGTAAAATGAATTTATAAGGCAAAAGCCCATCCATGACTGTTTATTCGAAATAACTTTGTTATTAGACAGATTTTCTTGAAATAAAAAGTAGGCTCATTTCTAAAAAATAGTTTTACATTGTTTTATATAAAAAAAATAAGCAGATTGGAGTGTTTTTATAGCAATAAATTTTGGGCAGCACTTCGTGGAACAGACAATAGTATATTCTAGCTTAATTTTACTTAGTAGGTCTTGTGCATTGGTAATTTATGAAATAATTATGTAATATGCTAGTTTCATAATACTGACATTTACTTCATATCAAAAATACACAAAATTGCTCATAATTAACATTTGAAGTGCGAATCGGATCTGATTCGATACTCTGCAGGGAATGCTATGGGAGGAACTGTAACTCTGGTACGTACAGTATGGGAGGGTCACAGAGTTGCAGGCTGCAACAAGGATTTAATTAGCTTCAAGGTAATCATGAATACTTGTCATGCAGTAAGGCATACCATCTTGTGGAAAGGTAAACCTTATAATCCTGACAATCCGTATCAGCGCTGCAAATGTCAGGATTATAAGGTTTACACTTTAATAGCAATTTTGGTGAAATTGGTTACTTGTGATTTTACAGTCAATTATGTTGTGTAGTGTACAGGTCAATAACCCGTAGAAGTGTGTACTATTCACATACACGTATTTATGTTTTGTAAAAAGTCTAAAAAAAAATAAACCTAGCTCTGAAACCAAAAATCGTCACTATATTGAAAGGCCATCTATATACGAGACCCTCCATGTGATATACCTGCGTAATTTCATAAAATATGCTTACAAAATTTACAATATTTTCTGTAAATGGCGTCAACAGTTGACAAAATGTTCATGTACTCTGAAAATTGTGCCAACTTTTGACTTTATTTATGTAAAATATTGTAAATTTTGTAATCGTATTTAATGAAATGAAAGGTACAAAATCGCATGGCGCGTCTCCTGGGCTTTAGTTACATTTTTGGGGGGTTTTCCGAGGTTTTCTATGTTATTGACCTGTGGTATAGTGCTGAGTTGCTGTGCTCTATATTGTATACCTGGATATAATATAAATAACAATTATGTTTGTGTAGTTTTTATATTTTTGAACCTTTAAATTGGACACCGAGAAAGCCTTTGTGCTTAATAACCGTTCAACCCTAAATAACTATAACTAGAACTGTTATAGGAATGAATGACCTTTTTGTGGAATTTATCGGGGTATAAACTTGAAAAAACCACTTTCGCAATTGGCATAAAAAATTACAATTTTCGAGAGAAAAAAATTGTAATTTTTTATCGCCAATTCTTTATTTTTATCCTATTCGTTATTATAGGAATGAACGGCGTTTTTATGGAATTTATCCGGGTATAAACTTAGAAAAGTCGCGGGAATATACTTGGAAAAGTCCCGGGAATACTGGACGAGGCCTTCCGGCCTTCATCCAGTATTCCCGCAACTTTTCCAAGTTTATATCCCCGATAAATTCCACAAAAAGGCCATTCATTCCTTATTCATCAAGAAAATGTTTATTTTCCGTTTTCTTAAGAATTATTTTAACTGCGCCTCACGGTTACGAAAGTAGTTCGGCGTCGGAGTTTACTGGGATATAAATTTTGGACAGAGACTTGCTACGGGCCAATCAAATGTTAGGGAATTGTGTAAATATTTTTGTGCTGGAATTATGTTTTAGTTTTCTGACCACACCAATTGTCAGAATATTATTTTCAGACTAGCCAATTTATGAAAAGGGGGTATTTTTTCGAAATGAATATGAAAATTACTTGCAAACAGTGCAGAGCTATGCACAGGGATTATTCTGACGAGGCGATATCAGAGAACCAAATGTTTGATTCCCACTGGAGACGATTCTCATGTGCTGTCAAAACCAGGTTTTTGTCGAGAAATATTGAAAATAACATTTCCAGCAGACGACATTTAATTCTGCGTAGTAAGGGTTAATGGCTCGTCAAAAGCGAAGTAATACGAGAACAAGATAGAAAGGACAACAAAACAGAAAGTAAAACAAAGTAACGGAATGATAGACAATGGAAGGAAGGAGTAAATAGTAATAGTTTGTTTGTTGGGGTTTAACGGCATATCAACAGCTAAGGTCATTTAAGGCCGGGTCAATGGTTTAATACTAAATCCCATATATTACCTGTACAAATGGGGGGAAAATCCCAAAATCAGAACTGAATATTTACAATAACAGAACTATATATTCAGCCCTGAAATCAGAATAATCCTGATCTGATGCCAGGTTCTCAACACACCAGAAGCACTTTGCCCCTCCCAAAAGCAGTAGGATCAGTAATAATCTTACTACTTTTATAATTGGCAATAACCAAATTCAACTCCCAGGTAACAAAAGAGCCAAAGATAAAAACGTACCCGAGGGCCAAACCAGGAAAATATATAAGGAGGAACCCCACCGTTAATTTACGCCGTCGCGTCCACCCGACCAACCACCCACAAATAGTAATAGAATGAACAGAATGACCACATTATAAATACAGGCTTCAACTAGACAATATATTTGTAAAATATGGATATGTTCCCCTGGCATACTGGACTGTAACTAGAATGGCCGCGGCTAGCATGTCGCGCACACCGAGGTATAGAATGGATAATATATGCATGATGCTATGGTGCTTTATGGCTCAGTGACTTGTAAATTAAGACATTTCGAGCTGAGAATAAACCTGGGGAGAAACCCCAAATTCAGCAGTTGAATTTACAATATCCTGATTTGTTGCCAGATGATCTTACCACAGCAAAATCTCTTGGCCACACCATCTTTTACTCGGCTCCTATGAAAAGCAGGTGATAATGGTTAAGACTTACAAGAATAAATTTCCATGGTCTCAAAAGAAGACTATTGGAGTTGCAGTAAACGATTATGAAGTATAATCATTGCACATCAAAAAATAAATACAGAAAATAAATAGTAATGTCCGTTAGCATTTTAAGGAAACATGGTTATATGCCCCTGATATCAGTGTGGAAATTGACGTCTGATATAAAATGTAGATTAATGCCAATCAATACGTGGGGAAATGGTGAATGAATGTTTATTGCACGGATGCGGCGAAATCCTTTTGATCTCCGCAGTGTGCTAACTGCCGGAGATCACTATCTGGACCTGTCTGGCCCACTTCCCCCGTGTGTTAATTCACGGAGATACACTGTCTAGCGTGTGTTATATGCTTGAGATTAACGCCTATTCTACATGTCAGGATAACCTGCGCATGCGCAAATATCAGCAATCAATTAAGTAGAGCAATATCGGTGCGTAACCTTTAACCAGTCATGCCCTGATAACATGGCCCATTCATGATTGACAGGCTACAAGTGACTGGGCGACTTTCGGATCGATACCCCGAATATAATAAGTTTTTCATGGCGCTGTGTTACGAAAATACAAAAATACTATTAATTAGTGCTATGAAAATGCCAATAACACTAACAGCTCGTGGAGTGATATAATTGTTATAGAACCACGAACACCGTAGTCACTGACCAAGCAGCGCATGTGTGCATGCTGTGTTGGTTATACACTGATTGCATGCAAACGTAGTAATCCAGCTTCGGTAAGATTGTGAACCAGATAACAGACGCCTGTTATATTTTTGTCACTTTTAACTGGTCACGTGACCACAGCGTATTGAGGACATGTCTGCGGAAATGTAAATAAAAGTGGGGTACCCAAGAGGAATGGCTGGAATTAAATTGTGTAATTATAGTATTTGTAGTAAACTTACAATAAATTCAACAAAATATATAATTTTATCTCAGGCTTTCGACGTATCCGTGCAATAAATTAGTTAGATAATGTCGTCTCGTTGAATATGGTTAGTTAACAGCGCGTGGGGGAATTTAAGGCGGCCGAAATACGTCTCGCCTAGCGGCTCGACAATTTCCGGCCCCCTAAATTTCCCCCATGCGCTGTTAACTAACCATATTCGACTCGAACACATTATCTAACTTATACTTATTTCGCCAGGAAATGTCTCGGATGATGTCTCTGATTTACACAACATGTTGTGCCTACTGAGTGGGCATGTACATTTAAAACACGATAAAGGTCATAGTTGAAGAAACTTTTTGGCTCAGTGTTTCCACAACCATGTGAAGGTCAAAAAGATCAAGGTCATCAAGCAATCCATCAAGTAAGTTTGTTCGTTTGTTTATTAGTCTTTAACGGCCTATCAACAGCTAAGGTCATGTAAGGCCGGGCAAACGGGTTTTATCCCATTTTAACCTGCTGCATTGGGGGGGGGGGGGGGGGAAATCCCAAAATCAGAACGGAATATTTACATCGAGAACAAATATATTCAGCCCTGAAATCAGAATAACCTGACCTGGTGCCAGGTCCATACCACATCAGTCACTTGGCCCCTTCCCCTAAAATAGGATTACGAATATCGTAATACTCACATAAGGGGTATAACCAGATTCAACTGTCACATACAAAATTCCAAACGCGTATGTGAGGGCCAAACCAGGTCTCCAGTCGGGATCCCGGTAAGGACGAACCCCGATCATTAAATTACTCATCGCGTGCTCCCACCTGCCACCCACCCATCAAGTAAGATTAATGTTGTACGATGATGAAACTTGTACAAACATTTTGGCGCAAAACAATGGCTAAGTGTTTCCGCAAAAATGTGAAGGTAAAACAGATCAAGATCATGTTAATGGCGGCATGAGTGTGTTCCATATGTTCACATGTATCAAGTGTCCAACTATTGAAGCAATCCGTCGAGTAATATTAAAGTTATACCATGATGACGAAGCTTGAACAAACTTTTTGACATTACAAGAGGGCCATGATGGCCCTAATTCGCTCACCTGACTATGAACACCAGAGGAGAATGCGACATTGAGTTCATGTGTTTTAAAAAAATTGTGCTATTTTTAGATGGCGGTCATCTTGGATTAAGCGATGACTATCATTTTACCAAATCTGAAAATGCTTCACCCAAAGATCTTAACTTCCTATGAAGTTTGGCCAGCATCGGCCATGTGGTTCCCGACAAAAAGACGTTCAAAATCTTGAATAAATGGACCTTTTGGTGGCCATCATGGATGACAATCATCAGATTCCGACAAATATTGCACCAGAGCAATCGCCTCATCGATACCTTCAATTTGATATATGGCATGAGCATATTCGGTCAAAAATAAAATTTGACCCCAATTTGACCCGACGGGTCATGCCCATTTTTGACCCCGGGGTCACCATTTTCACAACTTTGAAAGAGCATTGTAAATCGATCATTCCTACCAAGTTTAGTCGAAATCCGGCCAGCGGTTCACGAGAAGATTTTTTCAGAATTTATGCTATTTTTAGATGGCGGCCATCTTGGATTAGCGATGACCTCCATTTTAACAAATCTGAAAAGGCTTCACCCATGGACCATAACTTTTAAGTTTGGCTACCATGGGTCAAGCGGTTCATGTGAAGAAAAATTTTGAAATCTCTAATAAAAGAACGACCTCGTTAATTTTTGACAGACTTGCTACGGGCCAATCAAATGTTAGGGAATTGTGTAAATATTTTTGTGCTGGAATTATTATGTTTGTAAAACATGTATATCCCCTCCGCCCCTCGAGGCATACTGGACTCTAACTAGAGAAACTTTTCGACTTTTTGACGTAAATGTATACGAATGTACGGACAGATAAAAAACACAGGTCTTCAGTGATCTTGACCTTAAATTGGGCTGTTGCACTTGAGTCGTACTGACAGTCTTGATAATAAAAAAAAAAAATTACAAACAAGGTGAAGAAAAGTCCTCGGTGACCTTGACCTTGGGCGGTCGGACGTGGGTCGTATGCAAAACAAATCAACATCCCTAGACACAAATTGTGGCCAAATATTATCAAAATCAGTGAAGTGGTTCACGAGTTATTGAAGAAAAAAAAACAACACATTTTTGCCGTACAAACAAGGTGAACATAACTCCCGAGTGACCTTGACCGGTCATACGTGGGTCTTATACAAAACAAAACGCCATCCCTAGACACACAGTGTGGCCAAATATTATCAAAATCAGTGAAGCAGTTCATGAGTACAGTCAAACTTGTATTAAGCGACCACCCAAGAGAGACACAAAAAATGGTCGCTTAGAACAATGGTCTCTTAACACAACAAGAAATGCGTCTGTCGAACGCGGATGGCACCTGCAGCATATTTGGGAAACTGTGACAAAGTGGTTAACCGAAAAGTGTGACGGACGGACGGACGACGGACGGACGGACGGATGGACGGACGGTCCAAACACTATATGCCACCCGTTTCTTCGAAACCCGGTGGCATAAAAACGAAAAAAAAAAATGGAAATCCGGGTACTGGTATGTCCGGTTATATGGTTTAATATTCGGAATCGGGAAATCGCGAATATTAAACATTAAAATAGAAATAAATACATTAGAATACTACCGGTAATGGTTACTGTGCACTTTTCTGAATTATTCAGGCTTTATTTCATCAAAATTTATGAAAGAATTTTAATGTTATTGCGAAATAAAATCGCCCAGCTGAAATCGCAAATAGGCATGAGTTAATTCCCTTTAGTAATCACAACAGAGCGAGTTTGAGCGTAAACTATCGTTTCTATAGTTGAACTATAGTTCAACTAAATAACCGCGAACGCAGACTGGTTCGACCAGAGTGACATCATACATCTACTATAGTTTGACTAGCCAAAAGACGCCTGTTCCTCCAGTTTCAAGATGGCGGTGAATAGGTAAAAAGTTCTAGAGAGCGGGAAATTTACATGGAGTGAGTGAGTGAATAGGGTTTAACGTCCGCTTTTCTGACATAGAGGTACAAGCCTCAGGGAGTCTACACGCAGACGGGTCAACGGGGTCGTGTCCCGTATCCACCTGTCCGAGGGGGGTAAATCTCAACTTCAGAACTCAATATTTACAATCAAAATATATATTCAGTCCTGAAATTAGAACAACCTGATCTGGTGCCAGGCCCTCGCCACACCAGAATCATTTATCCCATCCCCTAAAAGTAATATGATTAGTGCTAATCTTACTTTTATATATGGGGCATAGCCTGACTCAACTCACATACAAGAAAGCCAAAAATGTACATGAGGGTCAAATCCGGTATAGTGGGTTCCGGAAAGTATGAACCCAATCGTTAAGCCAGTTTAGTCGCCTTTTACGACAAGCAATGGCTACTGCAGCACTATTCTCAGGATCAGTTGATCCCGCCCCGGTGCCTGCACGGGGCTGAAATTTACATGGAAATTCTCTACTAGACATGCGCAATGCATCTTCTCGCTTTAAGGAAACAAGCGAATCAGAACGAGGTTTCAGGTCAATAATCATAAACAATGCAACATAATTTCGCACTTCGACAGTGATAGGGGATTTGTTTCCTTTGTTTGTCACACAAAATGTTTGTTTGTTTGTTAATTGGTGTTTAACGGCCTATCAACAGCTAAGGTCATGTAAGGCCGGGCAAACGGGTTCGATCCCGTTTTAACCTGCTGCATTGGGGGGAAAATTTCAAAATCAGAATTGAATAGGGACACGAAATGAATATGAAAATTACTTGCAAACAGTGCAGAGCTATGCACAGGGATTATTCTGACGAGGCGATATCAGAGAACCAAATGTTTGATTCTCCACTGGAGACGATTCTCATGTGCTGTCAAAATCAGGTTTTTGTCGAGAAATATTGAAAATAAAACATTTCCAGCAGACGACAACATTTAATTCTGCGTAGTAAGGGTTAATGGCTCGTCAAAAGCGAAGTAATACGAGAACAAGATAGAAAGGACAACGAAACAGAAAGTAAAACAAAGTAACGGAATGATAGACAATGGAAGGAAGGAGTAAATAGTAATAGTTTGTTTGTTGGGGTTTAACGGCCTATCAACAGCTAAGGTCATTTAAGGCCGGTGTCACATGAGATTTTCACCCGCGCGATATTTTCACCCGTGGGTGAAAAAAATGCCATGAGATTTTCACCCCCCATGAGATTTTCACCCGCCCTCCAATATCTATGTAAATTGTTGTTGTTGCTGTGTTGCTTCTATCTTATGGTTTGTGAGAGTCATATGACCTTTATATATGGTGGTGACAAAATTGAAAGTTGCAGGGGGGGGGGTGGGGGGGAAAATTTCATGGCCATGATATTTTCACCCGCCTGATTAGTTTGATTGAAGAGATCAGAGAAACCAATTTGAAAACTAATCAAGTGATCAATTATCCATTGAAGGCATATCAATGTTCAAAACATCAGCTGACTAATCAAGTAATGACAATATCATCATGAGGATTGGACATTTCACTTGGAAAACAAATCAAGAAATCAACCATCAAACAATTAAGATCAAAGTGACCATAAAATATAGACAAACATTTCCTGATTTTGGTCTCAACTTCCTTCCTATTGTTGATTATCCTGTAGTATAACAGCTGATACATATTGGCATCAATTACCTGAGGGATTAGTAGGGAATTCAGTGCCCATAATCTAGTGCTTATTATTGTTTTATTGACCCTAATTGATGACCATGCTATAAATAACTGTTTAAACTGGATTACTCATGGCCCGGGTATGGAAGGTCTTCGAGCCATTTCCCACCCTTAAATATAAGAATACGGATTACTCATGTATGCATAAATATATAGAGAATAGTAGGTTAGTGCCGCGAATGGGAAAAATATCCGGCAAGGCTCAATAATTTCTTTATTTCTCATCAGAAGTATATGTTGTGACACTCATTTGAACCGTCTCGCCGAGACGGTTCAAATGAGTGGTCACAACATATACTTTGGTTCAGAAATAAGGAAAATAGATAGAGAATGTTAGGTTTGTGGCCGTGAATGGGAAAAAATATCTGGCAAGGCTCAGGAAACGGGATGGGCGAGGCTCTGCCGAGCACATCCCGTTTCCGTGCCGCGCCAGATATTTTTTCCCATTCACGGCACTAACCTACTATTCTATTTATCCCGTCAACACCTTGAAATGGCTGTAAAATGCAAAAATTGTATTGACTGGATATCAAAAATGTTTCACGGCACCGTGTTTCACGGCACATATGCACTGTGTTGACGGGATAAATTTGCTTATTCTTCCTAACATTATTTTACTTAAATAACTTGGTCTGACCAGGGTCTGAGTTGTTCTCAGTTTAGTCAGAAACATCATATACGTTTCTAACAAAATCTATAGATTATCATGTGCTGGACTGTGCTTTTGATTATTTGTATAGAAATGAAATATTAAGCCATATTTTGTCTGGTCACAGTCGTCGCAATAATGGCAACAACAAGAGTATTGAGATTCACACCTTGTGCATTGTCCACAGAAACTTATTATTCTATCCGTGTACCTGGCAGGCTCTACTGAGTTTGCCCTACCACATTACGTTTCTTAAAACAGGCTAGAATCTAATTAGGCGCGGCAGATGTGCTGGCCTCTATGCTGGTTTTGAATGGCAACATACTGGCTTTAATATTGTTTTGTCAGAACATAATTCAAATATCATAATAAGGTGTTGCAGATACAGGTGTGGAGGTGTGAAACAATAAGCCACACCCACTTCCTGGATATGCCACTACAATACACCAATAATGATTAATTATTAATTTTCATTGGTTCGTTTACTTTTGGCACATGACCTAAAATTGGGCGAAAATTGTCAATCAGCACAGTACCTAAGGTTAGACACTTAGATACAGTTAATTACATACTAGTATCATTCAAAGCTTACTGTGCAACAGACAGACATGTGTTACTAATTATAGTGATTTTTTTTCTCGCTTTTCAAACATGGAAGACCTGGAATACAATGAAATTGTTATTTTTCTAGAAAGTGATACTAACAAAAGAGTTTGACCAGCATCGATAAGTGGGAAAGCCAAACGCAACTACAGACAAAAGTGCTTGAAATATGTAATGGTTAGTGGGACTCTACACTATAAGAGCGATAAATTTGGAAATGTGCGTGTGATCAAACTTTCAGAAAAGGACACTATATTACATGCTTGCCACAAGGCTCCATCAGCAGGCCATCTCGGCATTAACAAGACGACACAGAAGATCGCTGAGCGGTATTATTGGCCTGGACTGAATAGAGAAATCCGCGACTACATCGGTAAGTTTTATATTTCGTTACTACGTATATGTTCCTATATGCATATTTGTACCCTTGACTGTAGTATATAATTAATATTGTAATAGTTGTTTTTTTCTGAATAGTAGCAGTATAAAGTTCTGGACGCCTTTTCTGTATGCATGTAGTCTAAAGTTCTGGGCGCTAAACATGCTAAACATGCATACAAAGTATCCAGTCAATCCGAGTAAGGATGGCAGAAATATAATGGATTGTGCAAAAGTTAGTTGTTGAACACTGATATTTCTAAGTGTGTGACCTTGACCTTGGGCATGGGGCTGCATGGGTGGGGTATAGAATGGAAGTGTGGATAATAATAAACATGAATGCAAAGTTTCAAGTCAATCCGAGTAAGGATGGCAGAAATATAACTGGTTGTGCAAAAGTCAAGTTTTTGTTTAATGCTGATATTTCTAAGTGTGTGACCTTGACCTTGGACATTATCAGGGCCACATTGGGTGGGGTATATATGGAAGTGTGGACGATGCTAAACATGCATACAAAGTTTTAAGTCAATCCGAGTAAGGATGGCAGAAATATAATGGATTGTGCAAAAGTTAAGTTTTTGTTGAACACTAATATTTCTAAGTGTGTGACCTTGGGCATGGGGTCGCATGGGTGGGGTATAGAATGGAAGTGTGGATAATAATAAACATGCATACAAAGTTCCGAGTCAATTCGAGTAAGGATGGCTGAAATATAAGTGATTGTGCAAAAGTTAAGTTTTCGGACAAACGGACGAACGGATGGACTCACAGAATGACGGACGGACAAGCTGATTCCAGTATACCCCCCGCATGAGAAACTTTGTTGAAAATATCATCGCTATGACATTTTCCTTTTCGCCCCTCATAGCAGAGCTACATTATTTTTACCCTCTCCATCAAAGTCTGTTCTAATTAAGTAGTCATGTGATTCGATTCATGCAAGTCATGCTAAAATAACATACAAGGATACCAGAAGAAAACATACAACTAAGAGAGGGGGGGGGGGGCGGTGAAAATGTCATGGCCATGATATATTCACCCGCGGGTGAAAATATCATGACCATGAGATTTTCACCCCCCCCCCCCCTACATCAACCCCTCTAGTTTTCTACCAATGTGTCTTTCTTTCCCTTTCAATTTATTCCTCATGATAAGTTTATCATTCAAACACATGTCAGTTATTATGAGAAACTTTGTTGAAAATATCATCGCTATGACATTTTCCTTTTCGTCCCTCATAGCATAGCTATACAGTATTTTCACCCTCTCCATCAAAGTCTGTTCTAATTAAGTAGTCATGTGATTCATACAAGTCATGCTAAAATAACATACAAGGATACCAGAAGAAAACATAGAACTAAGAGAGAGGGGGGTGAAAATGTCATGGCCATGATATATTCACCCGCGGGTGAAAATATCATGACCATGAGATTTTCACCCCCCCCCCCCCCCCCTACATCAACCCCTCTAGTTTTCTACCAATGTGTCTTTCTTTTCCTTTCAATTTATTCCTCATGATAAGTTTATCATTTAAACACATGTCAGTTATTATGAGAAACTTTGTTGAAAATATCATCGCTATGACATTTTCCTTTTCGTCCCTCATAGCATAGCTTTTCAGTATTTTCACCCTCTCCATCAAAGTCTGTTCTAATTAAGTAGTCATGTGATTCATACAAGTCATGATAAAATAACATACAAGGATACCAGAAGAAAACATAGAACTAAGAGAGAGGGGGGGGTGAAAAATGTCATGGCCATGATATATTCACCCGCGGGTGAAAATATCATGACCATGAGATTTTCACCCCCCCCCCTACATCAACCCCTCTAGTTTTCTACCAATGTGTCTTTCTTTCCCTTTCAATTTATTCCTCATGATAAGTTTATCATTCAAACACATGTCAGTTATTATGAGAAACTTTGTTGAAAATATCATCGCTATGACATTTTCCTTTTCGTCCCTCATAGCATAGCTATACAGTATTTTCACCCTCTCCATCAAAGTCTGTTCTAATTAAGTAGTCATGTGATTCATACATGTCATGCTAAAATAACATACAAGGATACCAGAAGAAAACATAGAACTAAAAGAGGGGGGGGGTGAAAATGTCATGGCCATGATATATTCACCCGCGGGTGAAAATATCATGACCATGAGATTTCCCCCCCCCCCCTACATCAACCCCTCTAGTTTTCTACCAATGTGTCTTTCTTTCCCTTTCAATTTATTCCTCATGATAAGTTTATCATTCAAACACATGTCAGTTATTATGAGAAACTTTGTTGAAAATATCATCGCTATGACATTTTCCTTTTCGTCCCTCATAGCATAGCTATACAGTATTTTCACCCTCTCCATCAAAGTCTGTTCTAATTAAGTAGTCATGTGATTCATACAAGTCATGCTAAAATAACATACAAGGATACCAGAAGAAAACATAGAACTAAAAGAGGGGGGGGGGAAATGCCAACAGCTAAGGTCATTTAAGGCCGGGTCAATGGGTTTAATACTAAATCCCATATATTACCTGTACAAATGGGGGGAAAATACCAAAATCAGAACTGAATATTTACAATAACAGAACTATATATTCAGCCCTGAAATCAGAATAATCCTGATCTGATGCCAGGTTCTCAACACACCAGAAGCACTTGGCCCCTCCCAAAAGCAGTAGGATCAGTAATAATCTTACTACTTTTATAATTGGCAATAACCAAATTCAACTCCCAGGTAACAAAAGAGCCAAAGATAAAAACATACCTGAGGGCCAAACCAGGAAAATATATAAGGAGGAACCCCACCATTAATTTACGCCGTCGCGTCCACCCGACCAACCACCCACAAATAGTAATAGAATGAACAGAATGACCACATTATAAATACAGGCTTCAACTAGACAATATATTTGTAAAATATGGATATGTTCCCCTGGCATACTGGACTGTAACTAGAATGGCCGCGGCTAGCATGTCGCGCACACCGAGGAATAGAATGGATAACATATGCATGATGTTATGGCTCAGTGACTTGTAAATTAAGACATTTCGAGCTGAGAATACACCTGGGGAGAAACCCAAATTCAGCAGTTGAATTTACAATATCCTGATTTGTTGCCAGATGATCTTACCACAGCAAAATCTCTTGGCCTCACCATCTTTTACTCGGCTCCTATGAAAAGCAGGGGATAATGGTTAAGACTTACAAGAATAAATTTCCATGGTCTCAAAAGAAGACTATATTGGAGTTGCAGTAAACGATTCCATGCATTCGACAGATTATGAAGTATAATCATTGCACATCAAAAAATGTCCGTTAGCATTTTAAGGAAACATGGTTATATGCCCCTGATATCAGTGTGGAAATTGATGTCTGATATAAAATGTAGATTAATGCCAATCAATACGTGGGGAAATGGTGAATGAATGTTTATTTTGCCAGGAAATGTCTCAGATGATGTCTCTGATATACAAAACATGTTGTGCCTACGCAGTGGGCATGTACATTTAAAACACGATAAAGGTCATAGTTTAAGAAACTTTTTAGCTCAGTGTTTCCACAACCATGTGAAGGTCAAAAAGATCAAGGTCATGTTAATGGTGGATTGATGGTGTTCCAAATGCTTACATGCATTAAGTGTCCAAATATTGAAGCAATCCATCAAGTAAGTTTGTTCGTTTGTTTATTAGTCTTTAATGGCCTATCAACAGCTAAGGTCATGTAAGGCCGGGCAAACGGGTTTGATCCCATTTTAACCTGCTGCATTGGGGGGTAAATCCCAAAATCAGAATGGAATATTTACATCGAGAACAAATATATTCAGCCCTGAAATCAGATTAACCCGACCTGGTGCCAGGTCCATACCACACCAAAGTCACTTGGCCCCTTCCCCTAAAATAGGATTACGAATATCGTAATACTCACATAAGGAGTATAACCAGATTCAACTGTCACATACAAAATTCCAAATGCGTATGTGAGGGCCAAACCAGGTCTCCAGTCGGGATTCCGGTAAGGACGAACCGCGATCATTAAATTACCCATCGCGTGCTCCCACCTGCCACCCACCTGCCACCCACCCATCAAGTAAGATTAATGTTGTACGATGATGAAGAAACTTGTACAAACTTTTTGGCGCAAAACAATGGCTAAGTGTTTCCGCAAAAATGTGAAGGTAAAACAGATCAAGATCATGTTAATGGCGGCATGAGTGTGTTCCATATGTTCACATGTATCAAGTGTCCAAATATTGAAGCAATCCGTCGAGTAATATTAAAGTTATACCATGATGACGAAGCTTGAACAAACTTTTTGACATTTCAGAATATGACGGAAAAAGCGGCCACTATAGTCGTGCCTTCTGCTAAAGCAGGCGCGACAACAATGATGGTACCTTTTGATTAACCGTTGTTCCACAAGAACTGGCATTGTTAAACAAAGCTTATCCCATCACTGGCAGCCTTGATAATAAAAACAAACAAAACAAGAGGGCCATGATGGCCCTAATTCGCTCACCTGACTCCATGATCACCAGAGGAGAATGCGACAGAGTTCATGTGTTTTAAAAAAATTGTGCTATTTTTAGATGGCGGTCATCTTAGATTAAGCGATGACTGTCATTTTACCAAATCTGAAAATGCTTCACCCAAAGATCTTAACTTCCTATGAAGTTTGGCCAGCATCGGCCATGTGGTTCCTGAGAAAAAGACGTTCAAAATCTTGAATAAATGGACCTTTTGGTGGCCATCATGGATGACAATCATCAGATTCCGACAATTATTGCACCAGAGCAATCGCCTCATCGATACCTTCAATTTGATATATGGCATGAGCATATTCGGTCAAAAATAAAATTTGACCCCACGGGCAATGCCCATTTTTGACCCCGGGGTCACCATTTTCACAACTTTGAAAGAGCATTGTAAATCGATCATTCCTACCAAGTTTAGTCGAAATCCGGCCAGCGGTTCATGAGAAGATTTTTTAAGAATTTATGCTATTTTTAGACGGCGGCCATCTTGGATTAGCGATGACCTCCATTTTAACAAATCTGAAAAGGCTTCACCCATGGACCATAACTTAAGTTTGGCTACCATGGGCCAAGCGGTTCATGTGAAGAAGAATTTTGACCCTGGGGTCACCATTTTAACAACTTTGAAAGAGCAATGTACATCGATCATTCCTACCAATTTTTGTCGAAATCCGGTTGGCGGTTCTTGAGAAGATTTTTGAAGAATTTGTGCTATTTTTAGACGTCGGCCATCTTGGATTACGTGATGTCATTTTAACAATTTTGTAATCCCCCTACCTAAGGACCATGACCATGAAGTTTGGTGACTATAGGCCCAATGGTTACCGAGGAGAAGACGTTTGAAAATGTCACGGACGATGGACGACGACGGACACATTGCGGTAACAATAGCTCACATGAGCTGAGCTTCGCTCAGGTGGGCTAAAAATAGACATATAGGAATGAATGGCCTTTTTGTGGAATTTATCCGGGTATAAACTTAGAAAAGTCGCGGGAATACTGGACGAAGGCCGGAAGACCTCGTCCAGTATTCCCGCGACTTTTCCAAATTTATATCCCCGATAAATTCCACAAAAAGGCCATTCATTCCTTATAATTCCAGCATTTGAAATAAATTCATCAATAAAATGTGTTTATTTTCCGTTTTCTTAAGAATAATTTTAACTGCGCCTCACGGTTACGGAAAGTACTCCAGCGTGGGAGTTAATTTTTGACAGACTTGCTACGGGCCAATCAAATGTTAGGGAATTGTGTAAATATTTTTGTGCTGGAATTATTATGTTTGTAAAACATGTATATCCCCTCCGCCCCTCGAGGCATACTGGACTCTAACTAGAGAAACTTTTCGACTTTTTGACGTAAATGTATACGAATGTACGGACAGATAAAAACACAGGTCTTCAGTGATCTTGACCTTAAATTGGGCTGTTGCACTTGAGTCGTACTGACAGTCTTGATAATAAAAAAAAAATATTACAAACAAGGTGAAGAAAAGTCCTCGGTGACCTTGACCTTGGGCGGTCGGACGTGGGTCGTATGCAAAACAAATCAACATCCCTAGACACAAATTGTGGCCAAATATTATCAAAATCAGTGAAGTGGTTCACGAGTTATTGAAGAAAAAAAACAACACATTTTTGCCGTACAAACAAGGTGAACATAACTCCCGAGTGACCTTGACCGGTCATACGTGGGTCTTATACAAAACAAAACGCCATCCCTAGACACACAGTGTGGCCAAATATTATCAAAATCAGTGAAGCAGTTCATGAGTACAGTCAAACTTGTATTAAGCGACCACCCAAGAGAGACACAAAAAATGGTCGCTTAGAACAATGGTCTCTTAACACAACAAGAAATGCGTCTGTCGAACGCGGATGGCACCTGCAGCATATTTGAGAAACTGTGACAAAGTGGTTAACCGAAAAGTGTGACGGACGGACGACGGACGGACGGACGGACGGATGGACGGACGGTCCAAACACTATATGCCACCCGTTTCTTCGAAACCCGGTGGCATAAAAACGAAAAAAAAAAATGGAAATCCGGGTACTGGTATGTCCGGTTATATGGTTTAATATTCGGAATCGGGAAATCGCGAATATTAAACATTAAAATAGAAATAAATACATTAGAATACTACCGGTAATGGTTACTGTGCACTTTTCTGAATTATTCAGGCTTTATTTCATCAAAATTTATGAAAGAATTTTAATGTTATTGCGAAATAAAATCGCCCAGCTGAAATCGCAAATAGGCATGAGTTAATTCCCTTTAGTAATCACAACAGAGCGAGTTTGAGCGTAAACTATCGTTTCTATAGTTGAACTATAGTTCAACTAAATAACCGCGAACGCAGACTGGTTCGACCAGAGTGACATCATACATCTACTATAGTTTGACTAGCCAAAAGACGCCTGTTCCTCCAGTTTCAAGATGGCGGTGAATAGGTAAAAAGTTCTAGAGAGCGGGAAATTTACATGGAAATTCTCTACTAGACACGCGCAATGCATCTTCTCGCTTTAAGGAAACAAGCGAATCAGAACGAGGTTTCAGGTCAATAATCATAAACAATGCAACATAATTTCGCACTTCGACAGTGACAGGGGATTTGTTTCCTTTGTCACACGCTTGAGGCTAATTTCACCTGGAGAAAGTGACATCCTGTCAATTAATGGTCGTTTAATACAAACGACCATATAAAATATTTGACCGCTGGTCGCGTTAAGCAAAAGTCGTTGAATACACTCATTATATAGGCCAAATGGTCAGTGGGAATTGAAAGTGGTCGCACAAGACAAAAGTCGCTAATGCACGTGGTCGCTTGTGCAAGTTTGACTGTAATTGAAAAATTAAAGTTGTTACTAGCGTATGTACTTACATGGACAATAGAGAATAGTAGGTTAGTGCCGTGAATGGGAAAAAATATCCTGCAAGGCTCAAGAATTTCTTTATTTCTCATCAGAAGTATATGTTGTGACCACTCATTTGAACCGTCTCGCCGAGACGTTTCAAATGAGTGTTCACAACATATACTTTGGTTCAGAAATAAGGAAAATAGATAGAGAATAGTAGGTTAGTGCCGTGAATGGGAAAAAATATCTGGCAAGGCTCAGGAAACGGGATGGGCGAGGCTCTGCCGAGCACATCCCGTTTCCGTGCCGCGCCAGATATTTTTCCCATTCACGGCACTAACCTACTATTCTATTTATCCCGTCAACACCTACAAATGGCTGTAAAATGCAAAAATTGTATTGACTGGATATTAAAAATGTTTCACGGCACCATGTTTCACGACACATACGCACTGTCTTGATGGGATAATAAGCAAATTGTGTTTATGCAGTACAGGGCTCCAGATAAGGAATTAGTAATTGAGTATTTTCACTGCATCATTTCTGAAGTAATTGGGTATTTCAATATTTTAATTGGGTAAAATAAAATCACACTACTGTTTACACATCTACAGACAGAAATTAATGAATAGTTTGCTTCAAAATGAAAACATGTCTTTGCATTTCATTAGAATTGTCTCCTTGGAGACAATTCTAATGAAATACCAAGACGAGTTTTCACGGAATATAAGAAAAATATGCGATATTTGTGGTCTGGTTATTGTTTTCAGTAGAAAAGTATACTTTGAGGGAGAAATTTTCAATTTTATGATACTGAATTTAATACATTATCATAGCCATTATGGCTGTGATAATGTAATAAATTCAGTATAATAATTCTGCATACCGGTACTTTTAATCATGAAATACATGCATTTGTTAGTTCTATATGAAATAATGCATTTCAGGAAAAATAAATGATTACTCCCTTAAAGTATACTTTGCTAGTAAAGTATACTTTGCAATGTTGATGAAATAGGCTACTGGTCAACTTGTCTAAAGGCCGAGGTTTCCGATAACAAAATTAATTGCCTTTAGGGGGTTGTCGATATCCCTCGTTCTGTCACGGTGCAGCGACCAATCGGGCTTAATTTTATGCTTGGGGTTGAGCATCGCAGCATTCATCTTTGAGCGAGTGATGCGTATATTTTCTTCAATGTTGTTTTTACGAGCCGTGAGGGTCTGGATACTCCTCAACTTCGTTGTAGTTTTCTTGTCAGCCAGAATTGCCTGCAATATGTGGCCGAGACTGGAGAAATGGGACTTATGGGTTTTGTGCGCAATGTAGCTCCTGATCCAATAGCACACTCCTGTAGTGTAGCCTAATAACAATCTACATTGTTTGTTATAAGCATGACGGGCGTTTCATTACGGAACAGTGCAGATTCTGGATCTACACTGGCCGCAAAACCCATAAGCCTCATTTCTCCAGCAAATGTCTATTGTCGGGAATTAGCAGCGTGTGTCTAGGGCGAAGATTATTCACAGAATGATAGAGGACTACCAGAGGAATGCATGTGTAGATAGTTACCATTTTGCAGTGTGTGTCGAGGGCGAGGATGCCCAGTAGAGTACAGGCCTTCACGAAGATGGGGCCTTTCTCGCGGTAGATCTGCATAAGTTGGACGAGGGTCACAATCGCGTCTTGCTCCATGTACAGCGCCGGCCGTGTCTTCTCATACTGCAGATCAAATGGTGAAATGGTTTAATGTCCCAGCAACAGCTCGGGTCAAATGGTGCAATGGTTTAATGTTCCACGGGTCAAATGGTGAAATGGTTTAATGTCCAAGCAACAGCTAGGGTCAAATGGTGAAATGCTTTAATGTCCCAGCAACAGCTAGGGTCAAATGAGACGAGCCATGTGATTTTGTAGCCAAGGAGATCTATCAAAGGAAAGTTAAAAGAAATTTACCTGAACGTTATGTTTTGTGAAAGGGCTAAGTCTGACCTTAGGATTACTGGTGGTTGGGTCATGGATTTGTGCAATACACAGGCAAGTATGTCGAAAGTGAAAAAAGTGAAAGTGAATGGGTTTAACCAACAGCTAGGGTCAAAGGCTGATCTGGATCTACACTGGTCGCAAAACCCATAAGCCCCATTTATCCATGATACAGATTATAGCAACTGTTACCTTGGCGAGGTTGAGCAGTACGTTCATGGTGTACTTGATGACCTCCATGTGTGGTATACTGCGATTACAACTGCGCGCCAGTTGATACAACACACCCACCGCGTTCACCTCCACCATTCGCTCACAGCAGACGGCAGACAGGTGCGTAGCTACGTCTGCAACAGAGACAGAATGCGGTTACAACTTTGCGCTAGTCGATACAACATGCCCACCGCGTTCACCTCCAACATTCGCTCACAGCTGACGGCAGACAGGCGCGTAGCTACGTCTGCAACAGAGACAGAATGCGGTTACAACTTTGCGCTAGTCGATACAACATGCCCACCGCGTTCACCTCCACCATTCGCTCACAGCAGACGGCAGACAAGCGTGTAACTACGTCTGCAACAGAGACAGAATGGGGTTACAACTGCGCCCCAGTCGATACAACATGCCCACCGCGTTCACCTCCACCATTCGCTCACAGCAGACAGCAGACAGGTGCATAGCTACGTCTGCAACAGAGACAGAATGCGGTTACAACTTTGCGCTAGTCGATACAACATGCCCACCGCGTTCACCTCCACCATTCGCTCACAGCAGACGGCAGACAAGCGTGTAACTACGTCTGCAACAGAGACAGAATGGGGTTACAACTGCGCCCCAGTCGATACAACACGCCCACCACGTTCACTTCCACCATTCGCTCACAGCAGACGGCAGACAGGCACGTAGATAAGTCTGCAATGGATAAAGCCCGATTTCTGAGGTATGTATAATTGTGACGGTTTCTGGCTGGTTTTCTGCTGCTTGTGTATAACTCACTTCACTTGAGCGGGCAGTTCAAATATGACACACGCCATGTGATATTGTACCTTAGAACATGTGTGATAACTGTAATATTGTCTTTAAATGACGCCGTAAGATGACGAAATTCGTAGGAAATGTAGAATAGAAATTTGCATCTGCTATGAAAATTCCACAAGCTTTCGGCGTCATTTAAGGAAAAATATAATAAATTTTGTGCATATTTTTCACGAGTTATCGCACATCCGGATTCCAGTAAGGATGAATCTCATTGTTAAATCTACCCTTCGCATGCTGCCAACTAACCGCCCACACCAGAGATATCACACACCCTATCCTCCACGCAGATTGACTTACCGAGATGTACGAGTGCGTCCAGCACATGCGACAGGTGTTTGTAACGGAGCAGGTAGTAGAGAGCGGAAGTCATGCGGTTACACAGTTTCCGGTCGTCCGTGACGGCGGCGGTCGCGTCTTGAATACGCCGTCGAGCTGCCCGCACCTTTTTACACCCGAGACTGTTGCGGACTCGGTACCCGCGCCATCGCGACTGAAACCAACAAGAAATGTGGCTGTGACTGGAGAAATGGGGCTTATGGAATTTGTGACCAGTGTAGATCCTGATCAAACAGCACACTCTTCTAGCCCGATGACGACCTAAAGCATGATGGACATTTCCTTGATGGAATGGCGATCTGTGCAGATCCTGATCAGACAGTGCGGATGCACAGGCTGATCTTGATCTACACTGGTTGCAAAAATGGGGCTTATGGGAGTTGTGACCAGTATAGATCCTGATCAAATAGCACACACCTGTGGCCTGATAATGATCTATATTGCTTGTTAGAAGCATGGACGTTTCATTGATGGAATGGCGAACTGTGCAGATCCTGATCAGACTGTGTGGAAGCGCAGAATGATCTGGATCTACACTGATTGCAAAACCCAAAAGTCTCATTTCTCGCGTCGCAAATCAATAGCACTGATGAATGTACACGTCAAACTTTAAAGCCATAAAAAAACTAGAAATGGATGCTTGTCGACAAGTGCATGTGTATCCCCCTCCCCAGATACACAAGTAGTTTGAAAAAAGGGTGTTCGAGTTATGCTCCGGAGACAAAATCAGTGACAGAAAAACAAAGGGAGATAACTAAAAAATTAGTGATGCAAGAGTTGTCATTCTTGCGTGACACACCTTTAGGGTCGTGGTCTATGCATGTGTGAAGTTTCATGAAAATATTCCAAAGGGTGTTCGAGTTATGCTCCGGACACGAAATCAGTGCACAAAACAACAAAGGGAGATAACTAAGCAATTAACGACGCAAGAGTTGTCATTCTTACGTGCGACACACCTTTGGGTCGTCTTCTATGCATGTGTGAAGTTTAATAAACTAGAAAATGTGTTCATAGAACACGGATGTCCCACATATCGCTTTGATAATAAATGAGGCCAAATTCCAAGTCAAAATTTTCTTTTACCCGAGCGTTAAAGTTTTTGAAGCACCAAGTATGTGACCTTGACCCTGGGCTTGGCGGGGCAGGACGAACGTGGATTTGGCACAGGGCGGTAGAGGACCATTAAAGCAATGCATATATGAAATATGAAGCTGATCCGTGAAAGAAAACAGAAATTATAAGATATTTACCTGAGCGTTAAAGTTTTTGAAGCACTAAGTATGTGATGTTAACCCTGGGCTTGGCGGGGGCAGGACGAACGTGGATTTGGCACAGGGCGGTATTAGAGCAATGTGTATATGAAATATGAACGAGATCGGTCGAAGGATGAAGAAATTATGAGACATTTACCCGAGTGTTAAAAGTTTTGTGACGGACGGATGGGGGGAGGACGGGAGAACGGGACGCACGTTCCTACGAATGAATACTTGTTGGGTTTTTACTCTATAAAAATACCCAACAAGAGTACCCAACACTATCCTAACCCTACCCAATAAGATCCCCGTACGCTTACAACAAGTACCCATTCGCGAGTGCGGACGGACGGACGGACAAGGGTAACACTAAATGCCCCCTCCACTATCGTGGTGGGGCATAAAAATATTCCAAAGGGTGTTCGAGTTATGCTCTAGATACAAAATCAGAGCACGAAACAACAAAGGGAGATAAGTAAACAAGAATTCCGCGGAATAAAATGCCTCGCCTTGTCCCGCCTTGACCTCGAGCCTGGGCCCGAAAGCAATTTTCACTGGCCCGAACATATTATACAATTATTGACTAGTGAGCCATAGAATATCAGATTTTATTACACTCTTGCAAATTATTTGCACAGGTTTCGCAGTGAGAGAAAACCCGTAATCAACTCCTTACAAATAATACACCGTGAAGAGAACACCCGTAATTGCGCGCCTGTTTTCTTGGAAACCACGAACTACCATGCAAAATGTTTAATTTGTATTACAATCAAAACAAGAAACGAGGCAAAGCCACGAAGGCCAGGTTTTTTCCAAGCATAGACACTTGGATAACATAATTATACCCACTTTTTGTAGACTAGATGGCCGTGGCCTGCATGTCGCGCCTGCGAGGCATGGACACTAAAAAAATAGATATAGTAGATGGAAAAACTTTAACGAAAAAACTTTAACCAGACACGGACGGAAGGACGGACGTATTCCAAAATGCAGACGATATCGTGCTTTCCGCAAGCGGGTGCGACAATGATGATAAACACCCATGTGAAGTATCAAGGTAATGGGTGAAGCAGTTGCACAGATATAGTACACGAAAAAACTTTAAAAAAAAAATTCAAAGTAATTTGACCTTGACATTGGGCACAGGGGCCGCATGGTTGGGGGTTAGAATGAAAATATGGATGATGATAAACACCCATGTGAAGTTTCAAGGTAATGGGCGAAGCAGTTGCAGAGATATAGTACAACGAAAAAGTTTTAACCAAAAAATTTTAACCAGACATACGTTAAAAAGTTAACGTTGAAAATGGGTAAGTCAATTACGTAGAAATAATAGGTGAAGGTAAAAAAATGGTCACATGTTGGATAGTTGTATGTGGTAGGCACCCCTGGGTTATGAAGCTGTGAAAGTTTGGTGTCCTAGGTGGTACAGTACCAAAGAAATGGACTTAAACACGAAAACTTAACATTGTAAATGCGAAAACTTAACATTGAAAATGGCTAAGTCGACTGCGCGGAAAAAATGGGTCAAGTTAAAAAAAAGGTAACATGTTGGATAGTGATATGTGGTGGGCACCCCTTGATTATGAAGCTGTGAAAGTTTGGTGGTCCTAGGTGGTACAGTACCAAAGAAATGGACTTAAACACGAAAACTTAACATTGTAAACGCGAAAACTTAACATTGAAAATGGCTAAGTCGACTGCGCGGAAAAAAATGGGTGAAATTAAAAAAAAAGTAACATGTTGGATAGTGATATGTGGTGGGCACCCCTTGGTTACGAAGCTGTGAAAGTTTGTTGGTCCTATGTGGTACAGTACCAAAGAAATGGACTTAACACACAAAACTTAACATTGTAAACGCGAAAAGTTAACATTGAAAATGGCTAAGTCGACTGCGCGAAAAAAATGGGTCAAGTTAAAAAAAAAAGTAACATGTTGGATAGTGACATGTGGTGGGCACCCCTTGATTATGAAGCAGTGAAAGTTTGGTGGTCCTAGGTGGTACAGTACCAAAGAAATGGACTTAACACGAAAATTTAAAATTTAACATTGTAAACGCGAAAACTTAACATTGAAAATGGCTAAGTCGACTACGCGGAAAAAATGGGTCAAGTTAAAAAAAAAGGTAAAATGTTGGATAGTAATATGTGGTGGGCACCCTTTGATTATGAAGCTGTGAAAGTTTGGTGGTCCTAGGTGGGTACAGTAACAAAGAAATGGACTCAAAACAACGAAAAATTAAACTTAACATTGAAAATGGCTAAGTCGACTACGCGGAAAAAATGGGTCGTTAAAAAAAAAGTAACATGTTAGATAGTGATATGTGGTGGGCACCCTTTGATTATGAAGTTGTGAAAGTTTGGTGGTCCTAGGTGGTACAGTAACAAAGAAATGGACTCAAACACGAAAACTTAACATTGATTGTGGACGCCGCCCGCCCGCCGCCCGCCCGGCTTTCGCCAATCCAATAGCCTGGATTTTTTTTAAAAAAAACCTGGCTAATAAAATGATTGGAAATTTTGGAAAGGGTCTCGACTAATCTAGAATGTGAATGTGATTGAACACATTCCAAACATGCGCTCAATTATATCTGGTTCATAGAAACAGCTGAAAAATTTGGATTTCAAAAAATGTACATGACGTCACATTTGACGTCACACAACGTAACGTCAAAACGCGGGAAAACACGTCATTGTATAACTATTCATGCGCGCATCACAATTCATTGATTATAATCTCCAAAATAGACTAAAAGTGCATATGTATCCGACGTGGAAGTGTAATAAATAGGATATTCCATCGCACATGTTTGAATAGCGTAAATAATACACTCGTGTCCGGCGGAGTCCGTGCAAGCAACTCGTTCGCTACGCTCACTCGTTGCTTACGCGGAAGCCGACGCACACTCGTGTATTATTTCCCGCTATTCAAAATATACGATGGAATATCCTCTATATATTCTATGGCTCACTAGTGAATAATTGTTTTATTATATGATAATAGTCTGTATATAGCACTTACGACCTTATGCTACTAGACAAAAATTGAAAAAGAATTTGAAAAAAAAAATGAAAAAAAAAAATGGAGAAAAAAGTTTAAAAACTAGAAATGGACGCTTGTCGACAAGCGCATGTGTATCCCCCTCCCCAGATACACAAGTAGTTTGAAACTAGATGGCCGTGGCCTGCATGTCGCGCCTTGTGGCGAAGCATGGACACTAAAAAAAGAGATATAGTATAACGAAAAACTTTAACCAAAATACTTAACCAAAAAACTTAACCAAAAAGTTTAACCGGACACACGTACGTACGCCAAAGTGCCGACTATATCACGCTTTCCGCAAGCGGGCGCGACAAAAACATTAACCAAAAACTTCAAAGTAATTTGACCTTGACATTGGGCACAGGGGCCGCACGGGAGGGGGTAGAATGAAAATATAGATGATGATAAACACCCATGTGAAGTTTCAAGGTAATGGGCAAAGCAGTTGCAGAGATATAGTATAACGAAAAACTTTAACCAAGAAACTTAACCAAAAACTTTAACCAAAAAACAACTTAACCAAAAACTTAACCAAAAACTTTAACCAAAGAACTTAACAAAAACACACCAGTAATTTGATCCTGGACATTGGGCAGGAATGGGCCGCACGGGAGGGGGGTAGAATGAAAAATATAAGAAAAAATGATGAATAAACACATATGAAGTTTCCAAGTAATTTGCAAAGCAGAGTAAAAGAGATAAATAGTTTAATAATAAACTTGTACGAAAAAACTTAACCAACAACTTAACCAAAAAACAATTAACCAAAAAACTTACCAAAAAACTTAACCAAAAACTAACTTATTTACCTTGACATTGGGCACGGGGCCTGAATGAAAACTAAATGGGCAAAGCGTTGTACAAAAAACTTTTAACCAAAAAACTTAACAAAGTAATTTGACCTTGATTGGGCACAGGGGCCGCACGGGATGGGGGTAGAACGAAAATATAGATGATGATAAACACCCATGTGAAGTTTAATCAAGGTAATGGGCAAAGCAGTTGCAGAGATATAGTATAACGAAAAACTTTAACGAAAAAACAAAACTTTAACCAAAAAACTTAACCAAAAACTTTAACCAAAGAATTTAACCAAAAACGTTAACCAAAAAACTTAACCAAAGAACTTAACCAAAAAACTTAACCAAAAACTTTAACCAAAGAACTTAACCAAAAACTTTAACCAAAAAACTTAACCTTACAGCTTAACCAAAAACTTTAACCGGACACACGTACGTACGTACGTACGTACACCAAACGGCCGACTATATCGCGCTTTCCGCAAGCGGGCGCGACAAAAATGGTGTTCGAGTTATGCTCCGGAGACAAAATCAGTGACAGAAAAACAAAGGGAGATAACTAAAGAATTAGTGATGCAAGAGTTGTCATTCTTGCGGAACACACCTTTAGGGTCGTGGTCTATGCATGTGTGAAGTTTCATGAAAATATTCCAAAGGGTGTTCGAGTTATGCTCCAGACACGAAATCAGTGCACGAAACAACAAAGGGAGATAACTAAGAAATTAACGACGCAAGAGTTGTCATTCTTATGTGCGACACACACCTTTGGGTCGTCTTCTATGCATGTGTGAAGTTTAATAAACTAGAAAATGTGTTCATAGAACACGGATGTCCCACATATCGCTTTGATAATAAATGAGGCCAAATTGCAAGTCAAAATTTTCTTTTACCTGAGCGTTAAAGTTTTTGAAGCACCAAGTATGTGACCTTGACCCTGGGCTTGGCGGGGGCAGGACAAACGTGGATTTGGCACAGGGCGGTAGAGGACCATTAGAGCAATGCATATATGAAATATGAAGCTGATCCGTGAAAGAAAACAGAAATTATAAGATATTTACCTGAGCGTTAAAGTTTTTGAAGCACTAAGTATATGATGTTAACCCTGGGCTTGGCGGGGGCGGGACGAACGTGGATTTGGCACAGGGCGGTAGAGGACCATTAGAGCAACGCATATATGAAATATGAAGTTGATCCGTGAATGGAAAGAAAAACTAGAAATGGACGCTTGTCGACAAGCGCATGTGTATCCCCCTCCCCAGATACACAAGTAGTTTGAAAAAAGGGTGTTCGAGTTATGCTCCGGAGACAAAATCAGTGACGGAAAAACAAAGGGAGATAACTAAAGAATTAGTGATGCAAGAGTTGTCATTCTTGCGGGACACAACTTTAGGGTCGTGGTCTATGCATGTGTGAAGTTTCATGAAAATATTCCAAAGGGTGTTCGAGTTATGCTCCAGACACGAAATCAGTGCACGAAACAACAAAGGGAGATAACTAAGAAATTAACGATGCAAGAGTTGTCATTCTTACGTGCGACATACCTTTGGGTCGTCTTCTATGCATGTGTGAAGTTTAATAAGTCAAAATGTTCTGTAAGTGGTCAATGGTCAGTTGCACATGCTAGCACATGCACATGTGAATAGTCTGTATATAACACTTACGACCTTATGCTACTGGACAAAAATTGAAAAATAATTTGAAAAAAAAAATGAAAAAAAAATGAAAAAAAAATAAAAAAAAAAATGAAAAAAAAAGAAATGGAAAAAAAAAGTTTAAAAATAATAATGCTTGCTACTGGAGCCCAGATTTTTTTTCCAGTCAAATTGAAAAATAATTTGAAAAAAATAATGAAAAAAAATAATGAAAAAAAAAGAAAAAAAAAATGAAAAAAAAAAGAAAAAAAATAATAATGCTTGCTATTGGAGACCAGATTTTTGTTTAATAGTCCTAATTTATCTACATATATCTGCAGAGGTCCACATAATGCCACAATATTTTCAACACAGTACCCAATGTAGTGATTTACCTGTATAAATTACCTGGTCAACAGTGGTCAAGCACTGGACATCTGCACATGCTAGCCCATGCTAGCACATGGTTCTCCCAGTTTTCTATTGTTTTTCTCTCCTAGGTAAGGTGTACAGAGCACACGAGAAAAGGTGTACAGAGCAGACGAGAAAACAGGTCTTCATGCATTATTGTCCAGTTTGTAGAGTGCGCAAAACAAAAAAGGGAGATAACTGAAAAATTAGCTACGCAAGAGTTGTCATGCTTGTGCACGACACACCTCCGGGTCGTGGTCTATGCATATGTGAAGTTTCATGAAAATATTCCAAAGGGTGGTAGAGTTATGCTCCGGACAGGAAATCAGTGAGCGAAAACAAAAAAGGGAGATAACTCAAAAATTAGCTATGCAAGAGTTGTCATTCTTGTGCACGACACACCTTCGGTTCGTGGTCTAATTGAATGTGTTAAGTTTCATAAAAATATTCCAAAGGGTGGTCGAGTTATGGTCAATCAGTGTGCGAAACAAAAAAGGGAGATAACTAAAAAATTAGCTATGCAAGAGTTGTCATTCTTGTGCGCGACACACCTTCGGGTCGTGGTCTATGCATGTGTGAAGTTTCATGAAAATATTCGAAAGGGTGGTGGAGTTATGCTCCGGACACGAAATCAGTGCGAGAAACAAAAAAGGGAGATAACTCAAAAATTAGCTATGCAAGAGTTGTCATTCTTGTGCGCGACACACCTTCGGGTCGTGGTCTATGCATGTGTGAAGTTTCATGAAAATATTCCAAAGGGTGTTCGAGTTATGCTCCGGACAAGAAGTGTCTGCGGAGGACGCGTACGTGGACGCGGCGCGCTGTCAAATCCATAGTATCCCCCGACGGAGTCCGGGGGATACAATTAAAAATAATAATGCTTGCTACTGGAGCCCAGAATTTTTTTTTAATAGTCCTATATTTATCTACATATATCTGCACAGGTCCACATAATGTCACAATATTTTCAACACAGTTTACGGAAATGTAATATACAAAAAAAATAAAAATAAATAATGCTCACTACTGGAGCCCAGAATTTTTGTTAATAGTCCTATATTTTTCTACATATATCTGCACAGGTCCACATACTGCCACAATATTGTCAACACAGTTTATGGAAATGTAATAATGTACCTGTATAAATTACGTGTAATAAGTTAGTGGTCAGTTAAAAAATTGAAAAAGGATGTAAAAAAAAAAATGGAAAAAATAATTAAATTAAAAAAAAACTAGAAATGTGGCCTGTCGGCACACGAATGCCCCCGCTGGCAGCCAAAGAAAAACGAGGCATATTTGATTATAAGCCATTTACCCGAGCGTTAAGGTTTCGAACGCACCAAGACTGTGACCTTGACCCTGGGCTTAGCGGGGGTGGGACGAATGTGGATTTGTCACAGGGCGGTAGAGGACCATTGGAGCAATGCGTGTGTGAAATGTGAAGCAGATCCGAACAAGGAAACAGAAATTATAAGCCATTTACCCAGCGTTAAGGTTTCGAAAGCACCAAGTCTGTGACCTTGACCCTGGGCTTAGCGGGGGCGGGACGAATGTGGATTTGTCACAGGGCGGTAGAGGACCATTGGAGCAATGCGTGTGTGAAATGTCAAGCAGATCCGAGCAAGGAAACAGAAATTATAAGCCATTTACCCAAGCGTTAAGGTTTCGAACGCACCAAGTCTGTGACCTTGACCCTGGGCTTAGCGGGGGCGGGACAAATGTGGATTTGTCACAGGGCGGTAGAGGACCATTGGAGCAATGCGTGTGTGAAATGTGAAGCAGATCCGAGCAAGGAAACAGAAATTATAAGGCATTTACCCAGCGTTAAGGTTTCGAACGCACCAAGTCTGACCTTGACCCTGGGCTTAGCGGGGGCGTCACGAATGTGGATTTGTCACAGGGTGGCAGAGGACCATTGGAGCAATGCGTGTGTGAAATGTGAAGCAGATCCGAGCAAGGAAACCCGTTTACGCCATTTACCCGAGCGTTAAGGTTTCGTACGTACGTACGTATGTACGTACGGACGTACGGACGTACGGACGTACGGACGTACATACGTTAAGTACATACGTTACGTACATACGTTACGTATGTACGGACGCCGGTAACACTATATGCCCCCCTCACCATTTGGTGGCGGGGGCATAAATATGAAGCTGAAGAAAACAGAAATTATAATATATTTACCTGAGCGTTAAAGTTTTTGAAGCACTAAGTATATGATCTTAACCCTGGGCTTGGCGGGGGCAGGACGAACGTGGATTTGGCACAGGGCGGTAGAGGACCATAATAGCAATGTGCATATGAAATATGAAGGAGATCGGTCGAAGGATGAAGAAAGTATGAGACATTTACCCGAGTGATAAAGTTTTGTGACGGATGGACGGACGGACGGACGGACGCGAGGACGGGACGCACGTTCCTACGAATGAATACTTGTTGGGTTTTTACTCAATAAAAATACCCAACAAGAGTACCCAACACTATCCTAACCCTACCCAATAAGATCCCCGTATGCTTACAACAACTACCCATTCGTGTGTGCGGACGGACGGACGGACGGACGGACGGACGGACGTCTTTACTTTCAGGTAACTATGTGGCTTATCGCATGTTAAATATTAGCCACATAAAACGATGTTTTAGGTGGCTAATTGTAACCAACCCTTTAACCCAATCCTTTAACAAGTCCATAACCCTGTGGGGCTAGCCACATAAGTACCCGAATGTCTGCCCGGACGGACGGACGGACAGACGGACGGACAAGGGTAACACTAAATGCCCTCTCCACTATCGTGGTGGGGCATAAAAATATTCCAAAGGGTGTTCGAGTTATGCTCTGGATACAAAATCAGAGCACGAAACAACAAAGGGAGATAAGTAAACAAGAATTCCGTGGAATCGGATGCCTCGTCTTGTCCCGCCTTGACCTCGAGCCTGGGCCCGAAAGCAATTTTCACTGGCCCGAACATATACAATTATTGACTAGTGAGCCATAGAATATCAGATTATATTCTATGGCTCACTAGTCAATAATTGTTTTATTATATGATAATAGTCTGTATATAGATAGCACTTACGACCTTATGCTACTAGACAAAAATTGAAAAAGAATTTGAAAAAAAGAATGGAAAAAAAAAGTTTAAAAATTAAAAATAACTAGAAATGTGGCCTGTCGGCACACGAATGCCCCCGCTGGCAGCCAAAGAAAAGAAGGCATATTTGAATGTGGATTTGTCACAGGTTGGCAGAGGACCATTGGAGTAATGCGTGTGTGAAATGTGAAGCTGATCCGAGCAAGGAAACAGACATTATAAGCTATTTACCCGAGCTTTAAGGTTTCAAACGCACCAAGTCTGTGACCTTGACCCTGGGCTTAGCGGGGGCGGCACGAATGTGGATTTGTCACAGGGTGGCAGAGGACCATTGGAGCAATGCGTGTGTGAAATGTGAAGCAGATCCGAGCAAGGAAACAGAAATTATAAGGCATTTACCCAGCGTTAAGGTTTCGAACGCACCAAGTCTGTGACCTTGACCCTGGGCTTGGCGGGGACGGCACGAATGTGGATTTGTCACAGGGTGGCAGAGGACCATTGGAGCAATGCGTGTGTGAAATGTGAAGCAGATCCGAGCAAGGAAACAGAAATTATAAGGCATTTACCCAGCGTTAAGGTTTCGAACGCACCAAGTCTGTGATCTTGACCCTGGGTTTGCCGGGGGCGGCACGAATGTGGATTTGTCACAGGGTGGCAGAGGACCATTGGAGCAATGTGTGTGTGAAATATGAAGCAGATCTGAGCAAGGAAACAGAAATTATAAGGGATGTACCCAGCATTAAGGTTTCGAACGCACAAGTCTGTGACCTTGACCATGGGCTTAGCGGGGGTGGCACTAATGTGGATTTGTCACCGGGTGGCAGAGGACCATTGGAGCAATGCGTGTGTGAAATGTGAAGCAGATCCGAGCTAGGAAACAGAAATTATAAGCCATTTACCCAGCGTTAAGGTTTCAAAGGCACTAAGTCTGTGACCTTGACCCTGGGCTTAGCGGGGGCGGGACGAATGTGGATTTGTCACAGGGCGGTAGAGGACGATTGGAGCAATGCGTGTGTGAAATGTGAAGCAGATCCGAGCAAGGAAACAGAAATTATAAGCAATTTACCCAGCGTTAAGGTTTCAAAAGCACCAAGTCTGTGACCTTGACCCTGGGCTTAGCGGGGGCGGGACGAATGAGGATTTGTCACAGGGCGGTAGAGGACGATTGGAGCAATGCATGTGTGAAATGTGAAGCAGATCCGAGCAAGGAAACAGAAATTATAAGCCATTTACCCAGCGTTAAGGTTTCGAACGCACAAAGTCTGTGACCTTGACCCTGGGCTTAGCGGGGGCGGGACGAATGTGGATTTGTCACAGGGCGGTAGAGGACGATTGGAGCAATGCGTGTGTGAAATGTGAAGCAGATCCGAGAAAGGAAACAGAAATTATAAGGCATTTACCCAGCGTTAAGGTTTTGAACGCACCAAGTCTGTGACCTTGACCCTGGGCTTAGCGGGGGCAGGACGAATGTGGATTTGTCACAGGGCGGTAGAGGACGATTGGAGCAATGCGTGTGTGAAATGTGAAGCAGATCCGAGCAAGGAAACAGAAATTATAAGCAATTTACCCAGCGTTAAGGTTTCAAAAGCACCAAGTCTGTGACCTTGACCCTGGGCTTAGCGGGGGCGGGACGAATGTGGATTTGTCACAGGGCGGTAGAGGACCATTGGAGCAATGCGTGTGTGAAATGTGAAGCAGATCCGAGCAAGGAAACAGAAATTATAAGCCATTTACCCAGCGTTAAGGTTTCGAACGCACAAAGTCTGTGACCTTGACCCTGGGCTTAGCGGGGGCGGGACGAATGTGGATTTGTCACAGGGCGGTAGAGGACCATTGGAGCAATGCGTGTGTGAAATGTGAAGCAGATCCGAGCAAGGAAACAGAAATTATAAGCCATTTACCCAGCGTTAAGGTTTCGGGACGTACGTACGTACGTACCGTACGTACGTACGTACGTACGTACGGACGCCGGTAACACTATATGCCCCCCTCACCATTCGGTGGCGGGGGCATAATAATAATGCTTGCTACTGGAGCTCGGAATTTTTGTTTAATAGTCCTATTTTTATCTACATATTTCTGCACAGGTCCACATAATGCCACAATATTTTCAACATAGTTTACGGAAATGTAATCAGTGCGAGAAACAAAAAGGGAGATAACTAAAAAATTAGCTATGCAAGAGTGTGAAAATATAATAATGCTCGCTACTGGAACCCAGACTTTTTGTTAATAGTCCTATATTTATCTACATATATCTGCACAGGTCCACATACTGCCACAATATTGTCAACACAGTTTACGGAAATGTAATAATGTACCTGTATAAATTACCTGTAATAAGTTAGTGGTCAGTTAAAAAATTGAAAAAGAATGTAAAAAAAATAAAAATGGAAAAAAAAATTAAATTAAAAAAAAATAAAAGAATAATGCTCCCTACTGGAGCCCAGAATGTTTTTTAATAGTCCTATATTTATCTACATATCATATATACACAGGTCCACATATTGCCACAATATTTTCAACACAGTTTACGGAAATGTAATATAATCATTTACCTGTATAAATTACCTGTAAGTGGTCAGTGGTCAGTTGCACATGCTAGCAAATGCACAGGTGAATGGTCTGTATATAGCACTTACGACCTTATGCTAATAGACAAAAATTGAAAAATAATTTGAAAAAAAAAAATGGAAAAAAAAAGTTTAAAAATAATAATTGCTACTGGAGCCCAGATTTTTTTTTTAATAGTCCTATATTTATCTACATATATCTGCAGTCCACATAATGCCACAATATTTTCAACACAGTTTACGGAAATGTAATATCCAATGTAGTAATTTACCTGTATAAATTAGCTGTGGTCAAGAGTGGTCAAGACTGGACATTTGCACATGCTAGCACATGCACAGGTGAATGGTTCTCCCAGTCTCTATTGTTCTCTCTACAGGTAAGGTGTACAGAGCACACGAGAAAACAGGTCTTCATGCATTATTGTCCAGTTTGTAGAGTACGCAAAACAAAAAAGGGAGATAACTAAAAAATTAGCTACGCAAGAGTTGTCATTCTTGTGCACGACACACCTCCGGGTCGTGGTCTATGCATGTGTGAAGTTTCATGAAAATATTCCAAAGGGTGGTCGAGTTATGCTCCGGACACGAAATCAGTGCGCAAAACAAAACAAGAGGGCCATGATGGCCCTAATTCGCTCACCTGACTCCCATGAACACCAGAGGAGAATGTGACATTGAGTTCATGTGTTTTAAAAAAATTGTGCTATTTTTAGATAGCGGTCATCTTGGATTAAGCGATGACTCATTTTACAAAATCTGAAAATGCTTCACCCAGCATCGGCCATGTGGTTCCTGAGAAAAAGACGTTAAAAATCTTGAATAAATGGACCTTTTGGTGGCCATCATGGATGACATAATCATCTGATTCTGACAAATATTGCACCAGAGTGATTGCCTCATTGATACCTTCAATTTGATATATGACATGACCATATTCGGTCAAAAATAAAATTTGACCCCAATTTTACCCCACGGGCCACGCCCATTTTTGACCCCAGGGTCACCATTTTAACAACTTTGAAAGAGCAATGTACATCGATCATTCCTACCAAGTTTTGTCGAAATCCAGTTGGCGGTTCTTGAGAAGAAGATTTTTTAAGAATTTGTGCTATTTTTAGACGGCGGCCATCTTGGATTATGTAATGACGTCATTTTAACAATTTTGTAATCCCCCTAACTAAGGACCATGACCATGAAGTTTGGTGACTATAGACCCAATGGTTACCGAGGAGAAAACGTTTGAAAATGTTCACGGACGACGGACAACGACGGACAACGACGGACGAACTTACATTTCGGACCTTAGGGGGTACTTGCTATATAAAAGATCAAAGGAAATACCCCGTAAGACACAATAGGCTTACGGGGTACGGAATAAGTTCCATTGTCTTCTATTGTCTTAGGCCACGCCCCCTACCCCATAAGTACCCTAATGTGTGCCCGACTGACGACGACGGACGACGGACACATTGCGGTAACAATAGCTCACATGAGCTTCACTCAGGTGAGCTAAAAAGGGAGATAACTAAAAAATTAGCTATGCAAGAGTTGTCATTCTTGTGCGCGACACCTTCGGGTCGTGGTCTATGCATGTGTGAAGTTTCATGAAAATATTCCAAAGGGTGGTGGAGTTATGCTCCGGACACGAAATCAGTGTGAGAAACAAAAAGGGAGATAACTAAAAAATTAGCTATGCAAGAATTGTCATTCTTGTTCGCGACACACCTTCGGGTCGTGGTCTATGCATGTGTGAAGTTTCATGAAAATATTCCAAAGGGTGGTGGAGTTATGCTCCGGACACAAAATCAGTGCGAGAAACAAAAAAGGGAGATAACTCAAAAATTAGCTATGCAAGAGTTGTCATTCTTCTGCACGACACACCTTCGGGTCGTGGTCTATGCATCTGTGAAGTTTCATGAAAATATTCCAAAGGGTGTTCGAGTTATGCTCCGGACAAGAAGTGTCTGCGGCGGACGCAGTCGGGGCCCGCTGTCAAATCCATAGTATCCCCCGATGGAGTCCGGGGGATACAATTACCTGTAAGTGGTCAGTGGTCAGTTGCACATGCTAGCACATGCACAGGTGAATAGTCTGTATATAGCACTTACAACCTTATGCTATTAGACAAAAATTGAAAAAGAATTTGAAAAAAAAAAATGGAAAAAAAAAGTTTAAAAATTAAAAGTAATAATGCTTGCTACTGGAGCCCAGAATTTTTTTTTTAATAGTCCTGTATTTATCTACATATATCTGCACAGGTCCACATAATGCCACAATATTTTCAACACAGTTTACGGAAATGTAATATCCAATGTAGTAATTTACCTGTATAAATTAGCTGTGGTCAAGAGTGGTCAAGACTGGACATTTGCACATGCTAGCACATGCACAGGTGAATGGTTCTCCCAGTCTCTATTGTTCTCTCTACAGGTAAGGTGTACAGAGCACACGAGAAAACAGGTCTTCATGCATTATTGTCCAGTTTGTAGAGTACGCAAAACAAAAAAGGGAGATAACTCAAAAATTAGCTACGCAAGAGTTGTCATTCTTGTGCACGACACACCTCCGGGTCGTGGTCTATGCATGTGTGAAGTTTCATGAAAATATTCCAAAGGGTGGTCGAGTTATGCTCCGGACAGGAAATTAGTGTGCGAAAACAAAAAAGGGAGATAACTAAAAAATTAGCTATGCAAGAGTTGTCATTCTTGTGCACGACACACCTTCGGTCCGTGGTCTAATTGAATGTGTGAAGTTTCATAAAAATATTCCAAAGGGTGGTAGAGTTATGGTCAATCAGTGCGCGAAACATAAAAGGGAGATAACTAAAAAATTAGCTATGCAAGAGTTGTCATTCTTGTGCGCGACACCTTCGGGTCGTGGTCTATGCATGTGTGAAGTTTCATGAAAATATTCCAAAGGGTGGTCGAGTTATGCTCCGGACACGAAATCAGTGCGCAAAACAAAACAAGAGGGCCATGATGGCCCTAATTCGCTCACCTGACTCCCATGAACACCAGAGGAGAATGTGACATTGAGTTTATGTGTTTTAAAAAAAATGTGCTATTTTTAGATGGCGGTCATCTTGGATTAAGCGATGACTCATTTTACAAAATCTGAAAATGCTTCACCCAGCATCGGCCATGTGGTTCCTGAGAAAAAGACGTTAAAAATCTTGAATAAATGGACCTTTTGGTGGCCATCATGGATGACATAATCATCTGATTCTGACAAATATTGCACCAGAGCGATCGCCTCATTGATACCTTCAATTTGATATATGACATGACCATATTCAGTCAAAAATAAAATTTGACCCCAATTTGACCCCACGGGCCACGCCCATTTTTGACCCCGGGGTCACCATTTTAACAACTTTCAAAGAGCAATGTACATCGATCATTCCTACCAAGTTTCGTCGAAATCCGGCCAGCGGTTCATGAGAAGAAGATTTTTTAAGAATTTATGCTATTTTTAGACGTCGGCCATCTTGGATTAGCGATGACCTCCATTTTAACAAATCTGAAAAGGCTTCACCCATGGACCATAACTTTTAAGTTTGGCTACCATGGGCCAAGCGGTTCATGTGAAGAAGAATTTTGAAATCTCTAATAAAAGAACGACCTTTTGATATTTCGGCAGCCATCTTGGATGACATAACAATCCGATTTGGACAAAAAATGTACCAGAGTGATCGCCTCATTGATACCTTCGATTTGATATATAACATGACCATATTCGGTCAAAATTAAAATTTGACCCCACGGGCCACGCCCATTTTTGACCCCAGGGTCACCATTTTAACAACTTTGAAAGAGCATTGTACATCGATCATTCCTACCAAGTTTAGTCGAAATCCGGCCAGCGGTTCATGAGAAGAAGATTTTTTAAGAATTTATGCTATTTTTAGATGGCGGCCATCTTGGATTAGCGATGACCTCCATTTAAACAAATCTGAAAAGGCTTCACACATGGACCATAACCTTTAAGTTTGGCTACTATAGGCCAAGCGGTTCATGTGAAGAAGAATTTTGAAATCTCTAATAAAAGAACGACCTTTTGACCTTTCGGCGGCCATCTTGGATGACATAACAATCCGATTTCGACAGAAAATGCACCAGAGTGATCGCCTCATTGATACCTTCAATTTGATATATGACATGACCATATTCGGTCAAAAATAAGATTTTACACCAATTTGACCCCACGGGCCACGCCCATTTTTGACCCCGGGGTCACCATTTTAACAACTTTGAAAGAGCAATGTACATCGATCATTCCTACCAAGTTTCGTCGAAATCCGGCAAGCGGTTCATGAGAAGATTTTTTAGAATTTATGCTATTTTTAGATGGCGGCCATCTTGGATTAGCGATGACCTCCATTTTAACAAATCTGAAAATGTTTCACCCATGGACCATAACTTTTAAGTTTGGCTACCATGGACCCCACGGGCCACGCCCATTTTTGACCCCAGGGTCACCATTTTATCAACTTTGAAAGAGCAATGTACATCGATCATTCCTACCAAGTTTTGTCGAAATCCGGTTGGCGGTTCTTGAGAAGAAGATTTTTTAAGAATTTGTGCTATTTTTAGACGGCGGCCATCTTGGATTATGTAATGACGTCATTTTAACAATTTTGTAATCCCCCTACCTAAGGACCATGACCATGAAGTTTGGTGACTATAGACCCAATGGTTACCGAGGAGAAGACGTTTGAAAATGTTCACGGACGCCGGACAACGACGGACAACGACTGACGACGACGGACGACGGACGACGGACGACGGACACATTGCGGTAACAATAGCTCACATGAGCTTCGCTCAGGTTAGCTAAAAAGGGAGATAACAAAAAAATTAGCTATGCAAGAGTTGTCATTCTTGTGCGCGACACCTTCGGGTCGTGGTCTATGCATGTGTGAAGATTCATGAAGTTATGCTCCGGACAAGAAGTGTCTGCGGCGGACGAGGACGCGGCCCGCTGTCAAATCCATAGTATCCCCCGACGGAGTCCGGGGGATACAATTAACGTAAACTATTCATTCATTTGACCTTGACCTTGAGTACAGCCATGAATATTCCGGGCTCAGGGCCCTCACCATCGCGATTGGGAAAGCAAAAAAAAACATGTGGATTTAATCAAATCAGAGATCAAGATAAGGTTTAGCCTCAACCTTTAGAAGGCGGGAACCGAAAATTGTCGTCTGCTGTTCTTTCATATTTTGTTGTTTCTCTCAATAAAAACATTGTTTGACAGCACTTTAGAATCATTTCCATTGGAAATGATTCTCTAAAGTGCTGTCACAGTATGTTTTGCAGAGAAAAAAATTGATAATAGGAAGTACTCAGCAGACAGCAAGATTAATTCAGCATTTTAACGGTTAAAGAGTATTTTCTTTTTCAATGTTGAAATTAGATTTCCAATGAGTACTTCACCACCAACTTGAATTGTTATAGTGAAAAATAATCGGTCAAACACAGTCATACACAAATATGCCCATCTGTACTTTCAGACTTGCAGAAAAAAGTGTGGCGAAAGAGAACATAGTTGTAGATGCAAAGTTCTAATTAAAATCAGGGGCGCCGAAATCATCATAAGATTGGTCCGGCGAATCTAGTGGATACCCCCACTACCCACCCAAACTGTATGTTGTTACCACTCAGTTGAACCGTCTCGCCGAGACGGTTCAACTGAGTGGTAACAAGATACACTTTTGAAGTGAAATGAGAAACGAGGATGGCCGCGGCCCGCATGTCGAGCTCGCCGAGGCATTTGATGGTGTATTTATTTTAGTTTGATGACCAATAAGCATACAAAGTTTCAAGCAAATCTGACTGGCGGTTACAGAGATAGTAGGTATGTGAAAAGTTTAACGCAAATTTTAACAGAAACTTTAACACAAACTTCTAAGTCATTTGAACTTGACATAGGGGCACAGGGGCCGCATGAGTGGGACACAGAATGAATATATGGATGATGACTAATAATTATATGAAGTTTCAAGTCAATGTGACTTAGGACTGCAGAGATATAAGGTATTTAAAAACTTTAACGCAGATTTCGGACGGACGGACGGACGCACGTCATTGTGATCACTATGTCTCGCTTTCCGCAAGTGGGCTCGACAAAAAATGGATACGTTTTCAACTCCTAAATAAAAAAAAACGGATTTTATCATCAGAGACGGGCACGCCATGGCCAAAACAGGCAAGAACTGATCTGAATTTGGAAGTGAAGCTGCAATAGATTAAATATTCACAGAGACTTGCCCTAGTTCAACACAAAAGGACTTGTCCGATAAATATGGAATTGGCCATTCTTCTGTTTTAAACATATTGAGAAAAAAAAAAGCGAATTTATAGGGAGCATTATGGGAAAAATTCATGTCTGGTTCTCAGTATGGCGAACTGAACAAGCTGTTGCACAGATGGTTTACTATGGCACGGTCGAAAAACATACCAATTACCGGCCCCATATCACATTTGCAGGTCAATTTGTTATTTCTTTACATTAAAACACGTCATATAGGGGGCCGTCAGGAAATGGCTTATCTATCGGCGCGAGTCCAAATATACAGACGCAGCTGGGACCACAGTTTAAAGTCTCATCCGACAGACCAGTGGGATGGAAATACTATAACGTATTTTTGATGCTCATGGGTAGGTTTTGAACTCGCAAAATTTAGTATTGAAGTCGTGTATTCTACCCAAGACACAGCCCATCCCTGTCGGGGGACGGGGGAAGAGTGAATGGGGTTTAACGTCCCAGCAACAGCTGAGGTCAAATAGCGACAGGACGGTTTCAAGTATCATCCGAAAGGTGCCCAAGACAAGGATATCCGTATATTCACGTATATTCAAGGATATCCGTATATGTGAGATTTCCGTTGTCTCACCCTGCACATGCTTGTCTCACATCTAGCAGCATTAAATTTCTAACTTAGGGCAACATTACGGCTAAATTGTCTTACAATTACCCCATAAAATAACGAATATGGTTAAAAACAAACTTTTGTAGGATGATGAGAAAAGTTCTACATGGGATGAACAACATTGAAAACTTTGTCGACGACATTCTAGTTCACACGGAAACATGGCAACAACATGTACAGGTACTCACAGACTTGTTTTCCAGGTTGCGTCAAGCGAAGTTGACAGCAAGGCCAACAAAATGTTTGGTAGGTGATTCATCATTGGATTTTGTAGGGCACGTCATTGGAAATGGATGCATGAAACCTAACCCAAGCAAGGTACAGAGTATTCAGGAGTGTCCACATCCCGAGACAAAGAAACAGGTGAGATCATTCCTGGGACTGATTGGCTTCTACAGGAAGTACATTCCAAATTTCAGTTCCATCGCATCGCCATTGACCGAGTTGACGAAGAAGGGACAACCAACAAAGGTAAGTTGTTGGGGGGGGGGGGGGGGGGGAGGGGGGGGGTGTGGGTAGAGCAAGAAGGGGCATTTCGGAACTCGTCTCAGATACTGACACAGTCCCCTGTTTTGAGATTGCCAGACTGTGAGAGACAATTCATCCTGCGTAAAGATGCCTCGGATAGCGGATTAGGGGCAGTGATATTACAGGAGTATGATGGAGAGAAGTTCCCAGTTGCATATGCGAGTAAGAAGTTGCTGGTCAGGGAACGGGCATACTCTGTCATTGAACGTGAATGCTTAGCGATAGTGTGGGCTGTACAGAAGTTTCAGACATACTTGTATGGCCAGGAATTTCTCCTCGAAACTGATCATCAGCCACTGATATACTTGAATCGTGCCAAGGTGGCAAATTCACGTATCATGCGATGCGATCAGCCTTACAGGTTTCGAATTATCGCGATCAAGGGGTCGGATAACGTGGGGGCAGATTTCCCGAGTCAACATGCACAGTAGTAGTGAGAGCAGAAACCACAGTTGGGATTGCGAATGTAGTTAGAGGGTCATCTGAGGAATGCATGTATGAAATATCAAGGTGTTCCATGAAAGGAAACAAATGTTATAAGAAATTTACCCAACGTTATGTTTATGAATGTGCTAAGTTTGTGACCTTGACCTTGGGGTAAGGGCTGGGTGGTGGGTCATGGATTTGCTACAGCATGATAGAGGGTCATCTGAGGAATGCATGTATGAAATAACAAGGTGTTCCATGAAAGGAAACAGAAGTTATAAGACATTTACCCAACGTTAAGTTTGTGGACGCCGACGATGCTGGGGGTATGCCATAAGCCTTCTGCACTTTGTGCAGGCAAGCTAAAAACGAGTCTTATTCTGGGTCAGATAAATATTTTAAGATTCGCAAATATGTTGTATATAGCGGCAAGAAAAAGTATCCATCAATAATCAGATGCACTGGTGTGAGACAAGGACATTCCACCCTCGTGATCAGTCTCGTTTCTGACAACATATTCTGATACTCGGGTGAAATATCCTTGTCTCAGACCAGTGCATATGAGATTCAACTGTCACATACAAGAATGCGAACGACGTACATGAGGGCCAAACCAGGAGGCCGTTTCACTAAACTTTGTACTGATATGGCGCTACGCTCATCGCAACCGTCAGTCAAAATTCTCTGCCATCGGTACATCTATAAATAACTCTCACCTGAATCAGCAGAACACTGTGTAACCTCTCCCTAGCAACCTGTAGCAGGCGATGATTTCTATAGCAACGCTGTATCGTCATAGCCGCCATGTGTAGTCGAGCACAGCTAACCACTCGGGCGAGGTGTGATTCTCTGGCTCGTCTCCTGTCCTCAAGGCGAACAATGAACTCCTTCCGCACTGTCATTGATCGAATACGCGACTGAATTTGCACTATTGCAGTTTGTACGCGCTTGTACGTTTTACGCTCACAGAACATTCGCACATAGCTTTGAATCGTTGTTGCCGATGTCTTGACATGAATATAATTGTGTCTTTCAGCATGACCAAGTTTTTGTAACCTGAATCTACGTTGACATGAAATTGCGGCAGTTTTCAGGTTCGAAAACCTTTTCCGTTTGATGTTCCCTCTGACAAATGCTTGAATCCGTGTTGCGGCGAGATTCTGCTTGTGAAGCGACTTGCGCACGACATATCCTCTAAGCCTGTCAAGTATTGTAATCCTTTCTGTGTGTGCCCTCACCCACACCTGTATCACTGTAGCCGCGGCGTTCTGTTGCCGAGCAACCTTCCGGACCGCGCAACCCCGGAGGAAGGCCTGAATGGTTATAGCTGCCCCTTTACAGATCATGAACTGTCGCTGTGTGGTCAGCATCTGCCGTCGCGCTCTATACGCTGTCTGTAATACAACCGCAGCATGTTTTGTTGCCAGATACTTCTGCCTTTCTGTGTGTCCGCTCACCCACGCCTGTATCACCGTGGCTGCGTCGTTCTGTTGCCGAGCAACCTTCCGGACCGCGTGACCCCGGAGGAAGGCCTGAATGGTTATAGCTGCCCCTTTACAGATCATGAACCGTCGCTGTGCGGTCAGCATCTGCCGTCGCGCTCTATACGCTGTCTGTAATACAACCGCAGCATGTTTTGTTGCCAGATACTTCTGCCTTTCCGTGTGTCCGCTCACCCACGCCTGTATCACCGTGGCTGCGGCGGTCTGTTGCCGAGCAACCTTCCGGACGGCGTGACCCCGGAGGAAGGCCTGAATGGTTATAGCTGCCCCTATACAGATCATGAACTGTCGCTGTGTGGTCAGCATCTGCCGTCGCGCTCTATAAGCTGTCTGTAATACAACCACAGCATGTTTTGTTGCCAGATACTTCTGCCTTTCCGTGTATCCCCTCACCCATGTCTGTATCACTGTGGCCGCGGTGGTCTGTTGCCGAGCAACCTTCCGGACCGCGTGACCCCGGAGGAAGGCCTGAATGGTTACAGCTGCCCCTATACAGATCATGAACTGTCGCTGTGCGGTCAGCATCTGCCGTCGCGCTCTATACGCTGTCTGTAATACAACCACAGCATGTTTTGTTGCCAGATACTTCTGCCTTTCCGTGTATCCCCTCACCCATGTCTGTATCACTGTGGCCGCGGTGGTCTGTTGCCGAGCAACCTTCCGGACCGCGTGACCCCGAAAGAAGGCCTGAATGGTTATAGCTGCCCCTTTACAGATCATGAACTGTCGCTGTGCGGTCAGCATTAGCTCTCGTGCTCTAAACGCCGTCTGTAATACAACCGCACCATGTTTTGTTGCCAGGAATGCCTGTTGCTGCTGCCGTCCTACACAGTACGCTCGCCATCTCTGCTGAATTACCACGGCTGCCTCGTGCCTTGCCTTCAAGTTCGTAAATACGTTTCTGGCTAGATGACGTCTAACTACAGACTGTGCCAGGACAGTTTTGCTTCTCTCCGTCTGGCATCGTCTGGTCTCCTGGACCCCTCGCCACCAGGTCTGGATGACAACAGCAGACTGCCGAGTGTGTGTGAACTCCCGGCGACAACTGGCCCCGCGGCGGTGAGCCTGCATCGTGATCACGCACTGTCTCAGTCGGAGGTATTGCTCCCGGTTACATTTACCCACCGTTACTGCACGGAAACGTCTCTGGCATGCGATAGTCGTGTGTTTCAGCGACAGAAAGCTTTGTCGTTCGCGATTCCCCCTCACGACGGACTGAATCACAGTGGCAGCCAGGTTCCACCTGCCCATTGCCCTCCGAACCAGGTGTCCCCGGTATATGGCCTGTATTGTAATCGTGGCCCCCTTCTGTATCAGGAACCGTCGTTGGGCTTTCACCATCTCACGCCAGGCCCGGACTGCCGACTGTAGAACAACCGCGGCACGCTTTTCCTCCAGATCCTGAAAGATAAAAAAACAAAAAGTTTTGGAAATGGACTCCGAAATCTGGCGAGCTGGCTTGTAAATGATGTAACTAAGAAAACAAAAGTTAGATTTTGAAAATCGGTCCACAAATAAAACTAGATGGCCGCGGCCTGCATGTCGCGCCTTGGGGCGAGGCATGGACACTAAACAAATAGATACAGTGCGACCCCGTTAGTACACGCTTCACTATAACACGATTTCGGTTAGTACACGGTTGTGACTTGGCTCCCGAATTTTTTGCCTATTTGTATATCAAAATCGTGTTAAATTTGTAACACGACTATTGTCAGAAATCGTGTTAAATTTGCGATTCTTTCCCAAATTAGAGCCAAAATGGACGATTTTTTATGGACGCATAGCCTCCTTTTATCTCACCGATGTGAATGTGCAGCTGATCACGTTTGCACATTTCGTAAATTAATCCGAGCAAACTGGGAATAAGATCAATTAGTGGTCCCAGTAACAAAGCAGTGCTAATTGTTATGTGCTCGATTTCATTTTTCCGGCATGCGTTCGCGCTCACCATTGGTGGAATATTAATTAGGTGTAAAGGCTGACCAATCGGAGATCGCGTATCAGTCGCGCAGATTAAATCGATCCAGATTAACTAAATTTTTACAGGACTGCCCACGCCCCTGGTACATGTACACAAATGTGTACATGACAACTGGCCTTGTTTCGCTACGTCATAATTGAGCCAGTGCATGAGATAATCAACTTTATTATATAACAGATTTTCGCCGAGAATTATTTGACTCTTTTCTGCAAATATATTGGAAAGTTGATAACATTTTCAGAGCAAATGCGTAATAACTACTAATTTAATATTCGTCAACATTCGATATCGTTTACAGAAAATGTACACTATTATCAGATTCATCTTCGTCGAAAATCTCACGTGATAAGCCTGATTACCTCATGAACTGGCGCAATATTATAACACATCGGGCAAAACATGTCTATACAGGTCTGTACTCAAACCCACAGGTGGAATAGTCGGATGTGTGACAAAAAGAAAATGACCATTACAAAAATATCCATTACCCCACCCACTTGATCTCGTTCTATTATTAACGTCATGTACAGTACGATACCAGGTGGGTAGGATAATGGGATTTTTTGAATAGGCATTTATTTTGGTGTCATAGGTCCGAGTCTTCCACCTGTGCTCACCATATGAGTAAACACAGATTGCAACGCACGAGCTTGTCCGTGACGTTGCAGCTGATGGAACAGGATATCGGTCATTGGGTCATTGCGTCATCATTACTACACTTTTTTCTACACGCGTTTACAATAATGGATTGCACGGACCTGCGTAGATCCACATTCTACATGAACATGAATAAATAAAACATAACAATTCTTGGATTCAATATATTTATTACATGCGAAGATAACAGTGAAAACTTATGGCATATTATAGGCATTGGCGACGTCGTTCATTCGCAGTCACAGTGTACAGTGTACATGTATTTTTTGTTGACATTATGATGCGTCTTGGGCGAGAACGGATATAGCACGGTTCGGATAAGAAACACGGAAGGTTTTATGTCGCCGGACTTCCATGTACTAACGGGGTCACACTGTACAGTAGACGAAAAAACTTTAACCAAAAAAAGACGTACAGACTGACGGACGTACGCCAAAGTGGCGACTATATCGTGCTTTCTGCAAGCGGGCATGACAATGATGATAAACACCCATGTGAAGTTTCAAGCTAATGGGTGAAGAAGTTGGAGAGATATAGTGTCAACAAAAAACTTTAACCAAAACTTTCAAAGTAATTAGACCTTGACATTGGGCACAGGGACCGCATGGTAGGGGGGTAGAATGAAAATATAGACGATGATAAACACCCATGTGAAGTTTCAAGGTAATGGGCGAAGCAGTTGTAGAGATATAGTATAACGAAAAACTTTAACCAAAAAACTTTAACCAAAAACTTTAACCGGACACACGTACGTACGTACGTACACCAAAGTGCTGACTATATCGCGCTTTCCGCAAGCGTGTGCGACAAAAATATATTTAAAAAAAATCTATTTTCAGCCCCCATGTTAAATTCACATAGGAAAAACTTTTTTTCCACAATAAAATCAATATTTGATTGAATTTCATCAAATACATTTTTTTGGGGAGGGCGACTTTTTTGTTATTGATGAAAAAGTACTTTTAAATATATTTTAGATTTAATGTGTTATAGCCAAAAGTTCGTCGGCAGCAAAACGTGGAACAGACAGTAGGCACAACTCGTCTAACACATGTTCGCATTTTACCGACATGGTGCAAATTTATTTTTGGTTAAAGCATGTCGAAAGTTGTGACTTATTGTCAGGCAGTCGGTCAGTCCATGATAAATAGATGTGAAGCTGAAGTGTTTACCTGCAACCTTTTGATGACCTCCACCTGCCGAGCCAGCCTGCGATCGCGGCATAGTTTTCCCGCCAATTTCCGGGCCATTTGATCGCGCCACGCCCGTTGTATGGTCACGGCTGAGCGACCGAGCCTCAATTCACGGCGCAAGGCCAGAAACTCCCGGACCGACGTCTGGATCTTTGTGGCCGCTGCAGATTTTACCTGTACAGATGACCAATGCAGGGGTGAGATAAGGTAATTGTGATAAGAGGAAAATTATCAAAACTAGATGGCCGCAGAACTTAAACCGAATAACTTTAACGAAGAACTTCAACTAGGACGGACTTCTTAACTTCTCAACTTCATCCGTCCGCATGTACGCCAATGTGCCGACTATATCGAATTGTCCGCGAAAACAAAGAGGAAACAGCCTGACCCCCTCAAAGACTTTTATGGCTTCAGAACTTTTTTTTTTTTAATTTTATTGAAAAAAAAAGGATTTATTCTAAAAAAGAGGGAAATTGTCAACCCTGCCAATGTAATTTGTGGCTGTGGAAATGGGGTTCAGCGACCAGTGTAGATCCAGATCAGCCTGTGCATCCGCAGTCTGATCAGGATCTACACTGTTCGCTACTACATTAATAATGAAATACCCGTTATGCTTCTAACAAGCAATATAGATCGCTATCGTGCTACAGGAGTGTGGAGCTACAATGCTTACAAAACCCATAAGCCCAATTACTCCAGTCATAGCCACATTTATATATTTGTGACTGGAGAAATGGGCATTATGGCATGTGTGGCTAGTTTAGCTTCTGATTTTTTTAGCACACCCTGCCCAAAACACTTTAACCCAGACACACGCAATGTACATACGGACGCCAATGTGCCAACTATATCGCACTGTCCGCAAGCGGGCGGGACACAAATTACAGATTGAAGGGTGCACGCATACATGTTTGTTTGTTTGTTTGTTTGTTTATTGGTGTTTAACGGCCTATCAACAGCTAAGGTCATGTAAGGCCGCGCAAACAGGTTCGATCCCATTTTAACCTGCTGCATTGGGGGGAAAATTCCAAAATCAGAACTGAATATTTACATCGAGAAACAATATATTCAGCCCTGAAATTAGAATAACCTGACCTGGTGGCAGGTCCATACCACACCAAAGTCACTTGGCCCCTTCCCCTAAAATAGGATTACGAATAATCGTAATACTCACATAAGGGGTATAACCAGATTCAACTGTCACATACAAAATGCCAAAGACGTATGTGAGGGCCAAACCAGGTCTCCAGTCGGAATTCCGGTAAGGATGAACCCCGATCGTTAAATTACCCATCGCTTGCACCCACCTTCCACCCACTCGCATACATGTATACAATGTATTTTCTACCAGTATTATTGATATTGTTTTTGTACATTTTAGCCATTCTCGGACACACCCTCAGACTCATGAGCCTACAATACGGCCAGCTCCAGAAATTAATTCACACAAATCTTGGCCACAGTTTATTCTTGATATACATGTAGTTTATTTTTGTAAAGCATCATGTGTGAAATGTAAGATTTAACCAAGTGAGCTGATTATCTTGATATATTGCGCTCATGTTGGGTGCTACCAGTATAAAAAAAAATTGGTTTGCTATGTTCACTTGTTTGTTTAGCGTAAGAAGCGAGTCACTTGTGCATTTTGTGTTGCATTTTATGATACAGTCAAACCTGTCTTAAGCAGCCACCCAAGGGAAGTGACAAAACTGGCTGCTTAACAGAGGTGACCTCTTAATAGAGGGTTGTGTATTCAGGTACATTTCAGGTAAATTTTGAAAATTGAAATGAAGATAAAGATAACATAGACATGTATGTTAACATGATAATACAAATGTAATAAATAATATTAATGATAAATTTAGAAATTATAGTACCATATGATTAAATATCAATATAAATGTGTATCTTTATATTTATTTAATATTTTCAAAATTGAACCTGAACATGTAATGAGTGGATTTCTTAACAAGTAACAAATATTTAGTTGAATTATATCATTTAATGAAATAAAAATTCTATCGACAAATAAAAACACGAATGTTCACGTTTTTGTTATTTTACAGCCTACTGCAACTGCTAATCTGCAAGACTTATATTGTAGACAACTTATTGTACTAGATAATAGGGCATAATCAGAAATGTTGTGGAATAAGTTATGCAAAAAAAAAAAAATTTTCTTTTTTTTTCGGGTATTGGTCAAGTCGAATTTGGATTAATTTCCAGTCGTGTATGTAAATAATGCATAGGCGATATCAGAAAAAGCAGTCAATAAGTGCGACATTCGGCTCATATTCGACATATGAGGCCATATGCTTAAATTATATTTGAGCCGGCTACACTCGGTCCTGGGCAATACACACCAATTATATCGGCTATTCGTGTTTTGTCAATTTGGTAATTGGCAATGGGCTGTTCCTTTTTACAACATTTGTGTCGGTAACCTATAGAAATTACGAATCAACGGACAAGGGTTCAAGAACCCGGATGCGATCGGCTGTTTTTCAATTTAACAATAATGCGCCGACAGTTCGGGCAATACAATTTGCACCTGTGAAACATACCCTCTCAATATCGCCGACGCGGCGAATTGTTTGGTGTTTTAATTACCCGCATTGACTGGCGACATCATTGTTAATTCGCGCTTCCGTAACGACAGCCGCAGGGTACGTTGAAATCGGGATTAGCGGTGACCGTTTAATGAAATTGGATCACTGTTTGGGACGATAATTAATGACCGCTGGCCGCGTTAGATGAGTGACCGTTGAATGAAAGCGTTTTATATAGCAAAAATGCGCGGGGGAATTTGAAGTGGCCGCTTAACGGCGGTGACCGCTGATTAAAGGGGACCGCCCGAGCAGGTTCGACTGTAATTTCAAAAATGTAAATAACAAAATATGACGTTAAAATGACGAAGCATCTTGTTTTATGTTATTTTGTCGTAATTCATTGAAGTTGCTAGTCAATAAAGTTACGTTATTGACAATGTCGTGGAGATTAATGATGTCAAACAAACTTTTAATCAAATAACAATGTCGCGAGACACCACATGGGGCTAACACAATTCATTGGGATATACACACAAACCGCTGAATTGCAGTTTCCATTAGGAATTTATGGAAGATGTAATATATAGAGGATATTCATATTTTTGGGCAAGAATTCGCTATTCTGGAGAATGCATATTTTTCTTGTCAATTCCATTTAAACACTACATAAAAAGAGAAATGTTGAGATGGAACTCTTTTACGACTTCAGTTATATGAATACACACATGCACTATCTAGCAGTACCAAAAAATAGGTTATTGAAGTTGATTGAACAAACAGTTCTTCAATATGTATGTATCTCACACTTTTTAGGTGAAAAAGGGGGACATTTTTAACATGTCCTAGTATGTGCAAGTATTTCATATTGATCTTGCCGTTTTCATTGCGTCGAAAGAGATCATACGTTTCTGTGAGCAGTTTAACTCTATTACAGTACAAAAATTATTTGTCCATCGGAAGTATAACCATTGAAAAAAATATAACCAAAATTAGTGTGTGTATGTAACATTTTCTTGTCAAACCCTGTTACATACGTATAACCAGTCCAGTAGCTTAAACTATGGTACCTGATTCATTTCTTTACTGACATATTGAACCATCTGGCGGTGAGTCTTAAGATGCAAGTAAGATTTTTGTTTTATCTTAAAAGAAACAAAAATGGTAAAAGTGTATTTAATATTTATAATATTTCTTGTCAACAAACTGTTACATACACAGAAGTTGCTTCATCCAAACATAGAAAACAACAATCAACAGCCAGGTTTATTTTACTACATTTGTTAGAAATCAGCATATTCTCACTTTTGGCTAGAAAAAAATGTATAGGTAGTATAGTTTTTCATGTCAAAATGTTACATACTGCTGTAAATCAGATCAAAGTGTTTTAACGGACTGGTCATGGCAATATATAAGCAAAATCAATGCATTTAACATAAAGCTGCTCCTAATAGATTTGTTACAAACCAAACATCTTTTATAATCTTATTTCAACATAAGTAAAGGAATTTCAATAAATGTGTATGTAACATTAACAAAATTGACAAAATTGTTACATACATCAATTGCCTCAAATGTTGAAATAGTCGGTCCATGATAATATTAATAATATGATATGTACGTAACATAGACAAAAACATGTTACAGTACCTTAAAGATGTTGCAATGGAGTATTCAGGGTATTTTAAATGATCAAATTGTGGATTTAAACAAAATTTTCTGATAATAGGATGGTTGTAAACTATAAACTGCTCATGTAAACTTATTACTAACATAAACTAGAAAAAGTCGATGGCACGCCATCGCAATATACCCACTTTCCCCAAATGCTAAGTCCGAAAGGGGGAGGTAATCCATGATGGAGGGTCGGATAAAAAATCCGAATTCACTTTGCGCATGTGCACATGATAACGAAGCAACATAGCAAATATGAGGCGCGTATGTATGAAGGTGAATTTTTTTTCGAGTTACAAGGAAAAAATGGGAAATTCTGAGTTGGAAAGGGGGAGGTAATCGATGATGGAGGGTCGGATCAAAAATGGGAATTCACTTTGCGCATCTGCACATGATAATGAAGGTACATACTAAATATGAGGCGCGTAGGTATGAAGGTGAAAAAGTTTTTCGAGTTACAAGGAAAAAATGGGAAATTCTGAGTCCGAAAGGGGGAGATAATCCATGATGGAGGGTCGGATGAAAAATCCGAATTCACTTTGCGCATCTGCACATGATAACGAAGCTACATAGCAAATATGAGTCATGAGTCGCGTAGGTATGAAGGTGAAAAAGTTTTTCGAGTTACAAGGAAAAAATGGGAAATTCTGAGTCCGAAAGGGGGAGATAATCCATAATGGAGGGTCGGATCAAAAATCTGAATTCACTTTGCGCATCTGCACATGATAACGAAGCTACATAGCAAATATGAGGCGCGTAGGTATGAAGGTTATAAAGTTTTTCGAGTTACAAGGAAAAAATGGGAAATTCTTAGTCCGAAAGGGGGAGATAATTCATGATGGAGGGTCGGATCAAAAATCCGAATTCACTTTGCGCATCTGCACATGATAACGAAGCTACATACCAAATATCAGGCGCGTAGGTATGAAGGTGAAAAAGTTTTTCGAGTTACAAGAAACGTGACGGACGGACGGACGTACGGACGTACGGACGGACGGACACCCGTGATGAAAACAATATACCCATTTTTTTTTTACAAAAAAGTGGGTATAATAAATACATGTAAACCTGAAAAATGTGCATGTAACATTTACAAGAATAACATTATTGCAATCTATTTATTTAGTACACATTAATCAAAACATTTTCTGTGTAAACTGTTAACAATCATCTTACCTTTATACAGTTTATTGTCTCACAAGAAGAAATTCCAGTTGCCACATAGTAATAAGCATCCAGTCTCTAAAAAAAGTATTGCTTGGCATATTTGTCAATGTTACATACGTGACTTCGATCAAATGTCACAATATACTTCTCAAGGTAATGCATGATTTAAACTATATAATGCCTCTACAACAAATAAGGTCCAAATAGGTTTGTTACAAGCCATAAGCATATAGTATAATCTCATTTCTAACAGTTTAAAATGAGCATGGAATATGTGTATGTAACATTAAAAGATATTGTAGCCATTTTTTCATCAACCAATAATCAATGCATTTTCTGGTAAAGGTGTTTGTTAGTGCACAGTAAAACATGTCTTTACACAACAAAGAAACTAAGATGCCATTTGAAAGCAACATAGGATCACCAAATACATATTACCTCTCTGTCAATGTTACATACATGAGATTCAGCACATGTCTATCTCTCCATAGTCAAAGGTATGTATATTCTGCAAACAACTGCAATTGTCCAAACCCTAGTGGCTTGGACTACAGTCTGCGAAATTAGCCGGGTGCCCGATGCCCGAGACGTGTAGAAATCGCTACGGACATGTAAATTTTCCAATCTCACATACCCCGACGGGCACCTGTTTTAAAAACGCATAAACGTAATAAAACTGGACAGTAGAAATGTTTTTTCTAAATTCTTTAAAATTACGAATTGTTTACACCGGAATTGAAAGTCGTCTAGAAGCGGACAAGTGTAAATTCGCGTTTTCGCTTACTGACATCTCGCCCTATGACGAGTCGGCCAATCGATACCTCGGGTGCGGGTCAAAACGTACCCGATACCTCGCCCCCGGTATGACTAGAAACCGGAGAGGACCGGAAATGAGATTTCTGTTTCCTCGCCCCGGGTCGTTTCGTCCCGATGTTTTTGTATATGTGTTTATACTACAAGCCTATGACGAATTGGCCATGTCCGCTGACGTATACGTACTTACTGATGTTTTAATTAGAGATTGGTGAGCATTGTAAACCATGGTCAGACTACGCGAATCCACTGCCTGGTCTGGCTGCTAATGCAATAAGCCGGGATTTGTCGGAGATCGAGACCCAATTCACATAAACACGTTTGTTGTGTCACTTTAGACTGGTTCCCGGTAGTATTCTTTCGCTAGGCTGCGCATCCGACAGGGTACCAGTCTAGTGTGGACTACGTGACTGACGCCAGCAACCACGTGTATAGTTCTTTGATATGGTCTTGTGCCCCGCGGTGTGAAATTTACAGGTAGTAATACTTGACAAGCGCGGTGTGTTTGAAGTGTTAGTCTTGTCACTGTAGACGAATCAGCATCGTGTAAACACAGTTTGCCAACTAATGATAGAGTTTTACGACTTGTGTGCTGAATTGCATTTTGCCTATTGGAATACACGACACGGAATACATATCGGGAATTACCGTTAATGGCGTTATGCAATATTTTTCATGGAAAATGTTTAATGTTGCCAAAATGACACCGACCATATCGGGCAAGGTAAATGTTTTGAAAAGAACGTTGTGTCAATGTATGCGAATGTAATCAATGACTAATTGGATACAACCAGTTTCATTCAAATCAAAGATAGCGGCCAGATTGGAATGAAAGGAAAATATCGATTGTAGTTCTATTTTTTTTTTGCCGACAAAAACTTGACATGGCCGCTGTTCACATACAAAAATGCCGTGTGGGAATGAAAATAGCTGGCCGCTGGTTTCAGTTCAGGGTGGTCGTTATTCCAAGGTCTTATAAAGAACAAAATTGGACGGGGGGATTTTTAACTGGCCGTTGTGGACAGGTGGTCGCTATTCCCAGGTGATCGTTAGCACAGGTTTAACTGTATATCTATTTATTGTAATTATTTAAATTAATTAATTTAAAACATTATACTCAATTTATTTTAATGTTAGTAATAGAGGGATCATTTTACAGGGCGAAGTTCTCTCCCTAAATTGTCCGATTTATTTTGATTTGAGGGAGAAGTAGTTTTTCACTGACAGTATAAAACACACATTATTGTTTACTCATATGGCCATATTATAATTATTACTAATAAACCCATATGCCACTTTATGTTAGTTACATATACTACCATATAAATCTCTTAAATGTCCCCCTATTAGGCCAAATACTGAATTCTGGCCCATATATGTTCATCGAGTGGTGTGAAATGTCCATATTTCACGATTTCACACCACTCGATGAACATATATGTCATATTCGTTGCAAACATATGAATATTCTATTTATTATATACCGCTCCAAGGAAATTAACAGTTTTTTAAACTATACGGTAATGAATGTGTATTCGCAGCCTATTTGCACTTTCTTTCAGGTGCGCGTTATGAATATAGATAGCGGAAGTAGTCGTATTTTCACCGGAAGTTGTTTATTTCATCGATGAGAACATATGACTTATTTACATCGTATAATTATGTATTTCATGGGTAGGTATATAATAAATATTCATAACGGAGGCCAGCGTACCTTGAATTCGCGCTGGTATTTCCGCAGCCTGTATCGCCTCCAGGCAAGCTGTATGACGCGGGCGGCCCGTGACTCATGACGGATATCGAGAAGTCGGGCACACAGGTATAGTAAATAAGTCACAGTGACCTTCTCGTCCGGGATCGTGTTGGACATGTCCCCGTGCTTCAATATCAGCGGCACTCCGCCTAGCTCCTTCACCTGTGAACATAAGGAATTGATATGAATCTCTTTTTTACATCGCCGACTATCGCTGAACTAGAAATATGTCCATGGGACACGTATGACGCCCCCGATATATGGCTGTGAGAAATGGGTCTTATGGGTTTTGCGACCAGTGTAGATCCAGATCAGACTGATCAGGATCTGCACTGTTCGCCATTCCATCAATGAAACACACGTTATGCTTCTAACAAGTGATATAGATCGTTAACAGACTACGGGAGTGTACTGTTTGATCTGGAGAAATACTGGTCACAAGACCCATTTCTCCGTTCACACCCACATATCATATCAAAGAAAGCTGTAGGACTAGTGGGTCAGAAGCACGGGGGAGATGTTACACCAATTGGTGTGGTATTCCAAACAGTATTGTACACTAACATAGTGAAAAGCAATGCTAAGTTTTAGCAGGATCAATACTATTTCAATGAGTTACCGATGAACGGAGGTCAAAGGTCAAAGTGGTGCAGACGACAAAAGACATTTAAGCGGAAAAAGTAGGCCAAGGTCATATGACGGTCAAACGTTATGTGTCAGTTTCTGACCTAGAGCAGTAGCCAATTTTTGTGTACAAGCTTGGTAGTTGTAGGTGTTATATTTGCCGAAGAACCAATTTAAATACACAAAGTGGTCCAGATGGTAAAACCATTTAAGCGGAAGTAGATCCAAATCATACGAAGGTGAAATGTTAGATGCCAGTTTCTGATGTAGAGCAATGGCTGAATATATATTGTGTGATAGTTTGGTAGTTGTAGAGGTTACAGTGGCCGAGGAACGGACTTAAATGCACAAAACTGCTACGGACGGACGTACAACGGTATTATAATGACACCCCACCCCCAAATAAATATGTAGGGGCATAAAAAGTCAGTCGTATCTTCTGTACATGACATCAAAAGACGACAGAAACATGAAAAGAACACACCACCCTTTCAACTGTGGACACCATGTATATCTTGCAAACTATTTTTTTCTTTTCATTTCTTGACAACGCTGATTTCATGATGAGGTGGTAGTCAGTAGATTAACCCTTTCACCCCTGAATAACTGGAATGGATTCCGATATGTTAATTTTGCAACCAATCCAATTGTCATAAAATGATTTTCAGACTAGTCCATTTATGAAAATGGGGTGTTTTTGTTCTTAAAAATAAGAAAATCACCTGCAAAAAGTGCAGATTCGGATGAGACGGCTGTGGTGGCTGTGGTGTTGAAAGGGTTAAATTTTGTTTGGTCAAAAGAAATCTTACTTTTGCAAAGAGAAGTTTGAAGTTGTCTTTCTCGTTGTGGAGTAACTTCTCATAAATAGCGGGGTCCCCTGTACCTGAAGGAATAGACAGAGCTCCAGATAAGGGGGCCGTTTCACTAAACTTTGTACGACTAAAATGTTCGCAAGTGCAAAATTATGATAAATCTGTAATTGCACATTAACAATGTTTTCTCCTAAACAATTATTGGATTTACATTTATTGAGCATAGGCTGCATATGCTCAATAAATGTAAAACCATGAATTTAAATTTCCAGACGATCGTAAATTTGCACTAACAAACATTTTAGTCGTAAGAAGTTTAGTGAAACTGGTTCAAGGTGCGTATTGGTGTATTTTACGCATAATCCAGTGCTCGATATGGGCGGTCACCAAGTCGCCAATGCGAGTGAATTTCATCTTGGGCGAGCAGATTTTACCCGCCGCGTACTTGACACTCGCCCAAATATTTTCTTTTGGGCGACCACACATATTTTGGAAGATGTTCGTCTTTCTTACCAAACTCAAAACATTTGCTGTTTCTGACGATTGTAAACAAATCCTGTGTTATTTTTAATAAAAACAATCCTTGACCTTTGTCAAACACGCGTGTTTACGTTGCTGATTGGGTAGGCATACTCTTGACTGCGTAAATTATCCAATGAAAATGGCGGATGTTACCCGGCGTTCGAAATCGCACCTTGCTTATTTCGTCCTCTTTTGTTTTCGGACCCAATATCTGCATTCTATAAAACAACTTGTCGCATGTTAATTAAGCGCAGAAATGCATTGAATGTAGCTGCATAGCAATACTGATTACCTTTCAAATTATCTACGAATCGATACTCTTTCGTGGAATTAATAAACAAAATTGTGACAAACTATCAAGCGCGATTTTGAAAATGTACGAACCGACTTGGGCGAAATAGGTATCATTCGGAATGTTCGGTTTTGTTCGTCGCGATAATAATGGCGGACGAGGAGAAATTCGACGACTTGGCTATCGACCTTGAAGCTGTGCCGGCTCCCAAAAATGAGTGGGATTTCATGATGCGAAAGACAGTAAAGAAGAAGGGTAAATGGGCCAAGTAAGTAGTTGTGTATTTTTTTTTATAAGTGGAACACGTTAAATTACGAAGCCAGAATAGTTGATCATAAGGTTGTTTTCTCCATGACATAATCTCACAGGGTACAATGTACACATCCGAGGTATGCCGATTGAACCAGGAAATGATCGATTGTTTTCGCACTTTCTGTTTCACTATGGTTTTGAAACCTAGGGCGACCAACTGTCCGAAATTTCCTGTACTAATTTAAGATGCCCGCCAGCCCGGGTTGTGGAGGGAGATGTGGGGGAGAGGTAATTTTCTAGAATTATTTAGCACGAAAATACTATAGTGTGTTTGTTGGGTAATTGTGGGTAGTGTCTTGTGGGGCTTTTGTTGTATTTTTACTTTTCTTGCAGTGTTTATTGCGTTTTTTCACGCTTTTAAAGACTCTGAGACCGCCGCTGTACGCGTGTCATGTATTTGATGCAAAGTGTTCGGTTTCTGGTTTTCCTTGGCTCTCTGATCTCCTTCGGGTATATACGACTTTCTATCTTAAGTATTCAGTCTATTGTTTTAGGTATGAGGAGAACAGGGGTAACAGGGGAGTAATGGTGAATTGGAAGAGGGACCGGCCGTGGCTGGAACTCACAACAGAGGATCACATCACCGTGGACTATTATAAATATAAACACATTAAATTGTACATTTAATTTTGTGTCACTCGTCCATCTCTGCCAGTGTAGATACGCCCCTAATTGCATATTTCATTAAATTGAGTCATACCTTTTTTGGGCTACCAACTTTTTCATTTTGGGCTTAGGGTGAAATATTGGGTATTTCCAAAATTTTTAATAGCCCAAATATTTTTATTTGGGCTACCATGCCGATTCGGCGAGTGTCAAGCACTGTAATCTGATTTATTTATTCTCAAAAGTGGGAATACAAAATACTCACAATTAGAAACTACTCACTGATTTTCGAATTGGGAAGTGAACATCTAATAATGTTGAAATTTGAGCTGAACATTTTGACAGCTGAAATATAAAGTGAATTTTGAACTTTGTTTTAATTTTGTTTTATCATTTATTTCCAGTTAAAAAAATTTATAATGTATAGTTGTGTAATGATAAGACACAGTTATGGCCCTTGATGTAACGTGAAAGTGGGGGCATCTGCGTCTTATGAACACATTTCTACTTTTAAATAAATTTCAGGATATACAGCGGAACCTCACTTTTAAAACAAGAACCTCTTGGAATCTTATAGCGTGTTTAGTTTAGAAACGTTCCCTTGTAATTCAAGTGTATCAGCAATTCAATTCATACAAGAGTTGTCAGAAGACAACGAAGCTCGCCTGTTGGCAGGCAGCCTTCACTCAAACTTGGCACAGTTGCATAAAAAACATGAATATTATATATAATTGACCTTGGGTTAAGGGGCATGCGGTGAACCTTGACATTGGGGTCAGAGGTGCAAGGTGGGTTGTGGGTTTGCTATAGCATAATATAGCATATTAAGATGATTGCATGTATGAAATATCAATGCGCTCCCTGAAAACAGAAGTAAAACAAAATTTAACCCAACGTTAAGTTTATGAACGCACTAAGTTGGTGATTTTCTACAGCATGATAGCTTCTGCACATGAGGAATGCATTTGTATGAATGTTGCTAACGGTTTGTGACCTTCGGGGAAATTGGGTTGTGGGGGGGTGTCATGGGAATTTGCTTGTAGCAGCCAAAATAGAGGATCATCAGATGAATGCATGTATGAAATATCAAAGCGTTCCCTGTAACGAAACAGAAGTTACACAACATTTACCACAACGTTAAGTTTATGAACATACTAAGTTTGTGACCTTGACCTTGGAGCAAGGGTTGGGTGGTGGGTTGTCGATTTGCTACAGCATGATAGAGGGTCATCTGAGGAACGCATGCAGGCCTCGACAAATTTTTATTTTCTGACTCGTCCCACTGGACAAGAGAACCTAAAAATCTACTCGTCCAGACTGGACTTCTACTCGTCCAAACTTTTGGTCAAATAACAAAACATACATTTTTGTATGTACAGTTTGTGATAATATTTTGTGATAACAATAATATTTCCACAGTCAATGTGCCCGTGTAGATCTATATTTCCAGCTTTCGTTGTGCGCGGCTTCAACAAATAAATTATGTAATTTATGTAATTTGTGTAACTGTTGCTACACAGCGTGAAACAATGGTGCGTGGTGGGAGGGGTACACTGCAGTTTGCATCTTATTGTAAACGGCTTAGCGTAGCGTTGTGTATTGCAGGAATAATAAGATTGCCAAGTTTTAGATATAATTCGCCAGATAACCGTGATTAATTTCGCCTTTTCGAGTTGTTCATTGGATCTATCAATATCTCCGCCGCCCTGCAAAAACCGGCGTATGTCTGACATCTTGTTTTGTTTGTAAACACAGAGCAGACGACAGTTAAACAGGATGCTAAGTCACGGTGACTGGTTGTAGAATGCACGTATTAAATTCAGTAGTTGCAGCCATGAATGGGAATAAGTCGGACACAGTCTACATTGTATATGTGTATCTTGGCAACGCAGAAAGGCGAGTGTAGTAGGTAGTCTCCCTTTACCACGCTCGGTAATCAGTTGAATATTTTATTGGAATTTAGTATTTCGCTTCGCAAAACTTCGCATTTGCATTTTTCTCAGTGGTGATCTTCAAATTTCCACTCGCCCGACTGGACGAGCGGCTTTCAATTTTCACTCGCCCAGGCTGAAAAGTTACTCGTAAATACGAGCGGACGAGTGGCCTGGCATGTATGAAATATCAAGGCTTTCCCTGTAAAGAAACAGAAGTTATAACAAGAGGGCCATGATGGCCCTAATTCGCTCACCTGACTCCATGAACACCAGAGGAGAATGTGACATCGAGTTCATATGTTTTAAAAAAATTGTGCTATTTTTAAGACGGCGGTCATCTTGGATTAAGCGAGGACTCATTTTACCAAATCTGAAAATGCTTCACCCAAGGATCGGAATTTCCTATGAAGTTTGGCCAGCATCGGCCATGTGGTTCCTGAGAAAAAGACGTTCAAAATCTCAAATAAATGGACCTTTTGGCGGCCATCATGGATGACATAATCATCCGATTCCGACAAATATTGCACCAGAGCAATCGCCTCATCGATACCTTCAATTTGATATATGACATGAGCATATTCGGTCAAAAATAAAATTTGACCCACGGGCCACGCCCATTTTTGACCCGGGGTCACCATTTTCCAACAACTTTAAAAGATGCAGTTTGTACATCGATCCATTCCTACCAAGTTTCGTCGAAATCCGGCAGTGGTTCATGAGAAAAAGATTTTTTAAGAATTTGTGCTATTTTTAGACGGCGGCCATCTTGGATTAGCGATGACCTCCATTATAACAAATCTGAAAAGGCTTCACCCATGGACCATAACTGTGAAGTTTGGCTACCATGGGCCAAGAGGTTCATGTAAAGTAGAATTTTTAAATCTCTAATAAAAGAACGACCTTTTCACCTTTCGGCAGCCATCTTGGATGACATAACCATCAGATTTCGACAAAAAATTCACCAGAGTGATCGGCTCATTGATACCTTCGATTTGATATATAACATGACCATATTCGGTCACAAATAAAATTTGACCCCGGGGTCACCATTTTAACAACTTTGAAAGAGCATTGTTCATTGATCATTCCTACCAAGTTTCGTCGAAATCCGGCTGGCGGTTCATGAGAAGAAGATTTTTTAAGAATTTATGCTATTTTTAGACGGCGGCCATCTTGAAATAGCGATGACCTCCATTTTAATAAATCTGAAAAGGCTTCACCCATGGACCATAACTTTTAAGTTTGGCTACCATGGGCCAAGCGGTTCATGTGAAGAAGAATTTTGAAATCTCTAATAAAAGAACAACCTTTTGATCTTTCGGCGGCCATCTTGGATGACAATCATCCGATTTCGACAAAAAATGCACCAGAGTGATCGACTCGTTGATACCTCCTATTTGATATATGATATGACCATATTCGGTCAAAAATAAAATTTGACCCCAATTTGACCCCACGGGCCACGCCCATTTTTGACCCCGAGGTCACCATTTTAACAACTTTGAAAGAGCATTGTACATCGATCATTCCTACCAAGTTTTGTCGAAATCCGGTTGGCGGTTCTTGAGAAGATTTTTTAAGAATTTATGCTATTTTTAGACGGCGGCCATCTTGGATGAGCGATGACCTCCATTTTAACAAATCTGAAAAGGCTTCACCCATTGACCAAAACTTTTAAGTTTGGCTAGCATGGGCCAAGCGGTTCATGTGAAGAAGAATTTTGAAATCTCTAATAAAAGAACGACCTTTTGACCTTTCGGCGGCCATCTTGGATGACATAATCATCCGATTTCGACAAAAAATGCACCAGAGTGATCGCCTCGTTGATACCTTCTATTAATATGATATGACCATATTCAGCCAAAAATAAAATTTGACCCCAATTTGTCCCCACGGGCCACGCCCATTTTTGACCCCTGGGACACCATTTTAACAACTTTGAAAGAGCATTGTACATCGATCATTCCTACCAAGTTTTGTCGAAATCCGGTTGGCGGTTCTTGAGAAGATTTTTGAAGAATTTGTGCTATTTTTAGATGGCGGCCATCTTGGATTACGTAATGACGTCATTTTAACAATTTTGTAATCCCCCTACCTAAGGACCATGACCATGAAGTTTGGTGACTATAGGCCCAATGGTTACCGAAGAGAAGACGTTTGAAAATGTTCACGGACGACGGACGACGACGACGGACACATTGCGGTAACAATAGCTCACCTGATCGCCTCGTTGCTACCTTCAATTTGATATATGACATGACCATATTTGTTCAAAAATAAAATTTGACCCCAATTTGACCCCACGGGCCACGCCCATTTTTGACCCCGGGGTCACCATTTTAACACCTTTGAAAGAGCATTGTACATCGATCATTCCTACCAAGTTTTGTCGAAATCCAGCTAGCGGTTCATGAGAAGAAGATTTTTTAAGAATTTATGCTATTTTTAGACGGCGGCCATCTTGGATTAGCGATGACCTCCATTTTAACAAATCTGAAAATGCTTCACCCATGGACCATAACTTTTAAGTTTGCCTACCATGGGCCAAGCGGTTCATGTGAAGAAGAATTTTGAAATCTCTAATAAAAGAACGACCTTTTGACCTTTCGGCGGCCATCTTGGATGACCTAACCATCCGATTTCGACACAAAATGCACCAGAGTGATTGCCTCGTTGATACCTTCAATTTGATATATGACAAGACCATATTCGGTCAAAAATAAAATTTGACCCCAATTTGACCCCACGGGCCACGCCCATTTTTGACCCCAGGGTCACCATTTTAACAACTTTGAAAGAGCATTGTACATCAATCAGTCCTACCAAGTTTTGTCGAAATCCAGTTGGCGGTTCTTTAGAAGAACATTTTTGAAGAATTTGTGCTATTTTTAGACGGCGGCCATCTTGGATTACGTAATGATGTAATTTTAACAATTTTGTAATCCCCCTACCTAAGGACCATGATCATGAAGTTTGGTGACTATAGACCCAATGGTTACCGAGGAGAAGACGTTTGAAAATGTTCACGGACGACGACGACGACGGACGACGGACACATTGCGGTAACAATAGCTCGCATGAGCTTTGCTCAGGTGAGCTAAAAAGACATTTACTCCCAACGTTCAGTTTATGATGTTCATCTTGGGGAAAGGGGTGGGGGGGGGGTCATGGATTTGCTATAGCACGATAGAGTATCATCAGATGAATGCATGTATGAAATATCAAAGTGTTCCCTGTAAAGAAACAGAAGTTACACAACATTAACCCCAACGTTAAGTTTATGAACATGCTAAGTTTCTGACCTTGACCTTGGGGCAAGGGTTTGGTGGTGGGTTGTCGATTTGCTACAGCATGATAGAGGGTCATCTGAGGAATGCATGTATGAAATATCAAGGCGTTCTATCAAAGGAAACAGATGTTATAAGACATTTACCCCAACGTTAAGTTTATGAATGTGCTAAGTTTGTGACCTTGACCTTGTGGTAAGGGTTGGGTGGTGGGTCATGGATTTGCTACAGCATGATAGAGGGTCATCTGAAGAATGCATGTATGAAATAACAACGTGTTCCATGAAAGGAAACAGAAGTTATAAGACATTTACCCAACGTTAAGTTTGTGGAAGACGCTGACGCCGACAACGCCGGGGGTATGCCATAAGCTCTTATGCACTTCGTGCAGGCGAGCTAAAAATCACAAATTACAGCATAACTCCCTAAACCGGACACCCTGGGGATTTCCCAGGAAGTCCAGTTTAGAGAGATTCCACTAGTCTATACCTCCAAACACAGATGACGTTGAGCTATCGTTGAAACTGGACATCGTAGTCTCGTTGTGGATATCGCCGTGGGCGACTAAGGCAGGTAGGTAATGGTGTACGATGTGACACAGGGCCCGACCATCGGAGAATGACACCGTAAAGTTCTCTATCTGTAACAGCAGCCAAGAATTGTCACTCCAATGCGACAACATGCATATGCCCAACTAAGTATAGCTCTGCATTGCTCCAGATAAGGAATTCGTAATTGAGTATTTTCACACCATTTCTGAAGTAATTGGTAATTTCAAAATTTTAATTGAGTAAAATAAAATCACACTACTGTTTACACATCAACAGACAGCAATTATTGAATTAGTTTGCTTCGAAATGAAAACATGTCTTGGCATTTCAGAAATACCAAGTTGTGTTTTCATGGGAAATAAGAAAAATATGCTATATTTGTGGTCTGTTTAAAGTTTTCTGCAGCATGATAAAGGTACCACAAAATTGTTATTGCTTTTTGATACTCGCTACTTCCGATTTCAATTGCTTTTTTTGGCAATTTTAATTGGGTATTTATGCAAATACGCAGCTTATCTGGAGCTTTGGCTGTGGCTCATACCTTGACACATGTCGGTGACTGGTGAAATGGGGTTTATGGGAGTCGTGACATAGCGCCCCTCCCTACAAGGAAGCCAAAAATCTACCCGAGGGCCAAACCAGGGATTCCGGCAAGGATGAAACTCATAGTTAAATTTATCCGTCGCATGCTCCTGATAAGCCGCCCAAATACCGAGGATGAAGAGGATCTCCAGAAAACAATAGAAAAAGTTCACCAGATAAGCAAAAACTGTACATATCCCACCTTGATGTCGTAGAAGGCACAGACAGCACGACACCACTGCAGCAACAGCTGTAGGCGTTCATTCTGGGCCGGTACGTCGGGCTCCGCTGACACACGGCGACTCACAGTATCTAAATATAGAATATAGAGAAATACAGGGCTCCAGATAAGGAATTACTGTCTGTTTCACGAAATCTGTCCAAATTTTACGGCTATATAAATAATGCAAAAACAATAAATATTTTGATAATATTAAATTATAGCATAGCAATGTTTAAGAATGAGCATACTTTTTATTTCGTGAAATTTGGTCCCATATTCATTTTATTACTAAACAACAATTTCCCCATAGACTATGAGGATTTAACATGGGGAAATTTTTTCTAATTTCAGAAATAGTCGACCGATTTTCAAAATGTAACTTTTGTTTTCTTAGTTGGATCATTTCCAAGCTATCTAGCTAGATTTCAGAATTAATTTCCAATTTTTTTAATTTTTCGACTCCTCCAGGTTCTCAACCTCTTTTTCCCCCTCCATGTCAAATTCCCATTTTGTAATAAAATCAATATTTGACCAAATTTCAGGAAATAAAAAGGCTCACAAGATAAAATTTAATATCAAAATAAATTTTGTTTTTGCATCGTTTATTGTCTTTACAATACAACTTCTTTATGAAACCTGAGCAGGTTCTCCAATTTCTTACTCAAAATAAGGCAGTTTGATGGGCAGAGATGGGTCACAGTTATTTTGAGCATGAGAATGGAGCAATATTCAGACAGCTTTATAAGCACGAGAGTTGTGAATAAACTACAACTTAAAACCGCATTAATTTCCCTGTAGTTCTGTATTCGATAACCCCCCCCCCCCCCCCACCCCCCCTCACCCACTTACTGTTCTGTATCCGGGACAACTGGTTGAGGCTGTGTTCCAGTATGTCTATCTCCTCACGGAGTTGGTCCACATTGATTAAGACGGCCACCTGGTAGTGTTGGATCACCGTCCACAGCAGCTGTAATGTCTGTTCACGGTGACCGTCCACAATGTCATGTACTGTCACCTTGCCATCACCTGAATAAACCATTCTTGTTGGTTAGGATTGTCAAGTCGATCTAACTTTGGAAACTAGAGAAAGTGAGCAGGGGCTCACATGTACCCCCGGCCGACAATTAAAAACTTTAACGCAAATATTTAAAAAAATCTTTAACCCAAAATTCTATTTAATTTGACCTTGACCTTGGACAAGAAGACCGCATGGGTGTGGTAGGGAATGAAAATATGGATGATGATAAGGAAGTATATGAAGTTTGAAGTTAATCCTACTTACACTTGCAGAGATAATGGGTACACAAAAACTTTAATGCAAAGCTTATGGATGCAAATATCTAAGTAATTTGACCTTGACCGTGTACATGAAGGCCGCATGGGTGCGTTATGGAATAAAAATATGGATTATGATAAGGAAGTATATGAAGTTTGAAGTCAATCCGACATACCGTTGTAGAGATAATGGGTACCCAAACAGTTTAAATCAACTCTTACAGACGCAAATTTGTAAGTAATTTGACCTTGACCTTGGACATGAAAGCCGCATGAGTGCGGTGGAATGAAAATATGCATGATGAAAAAGGAAGTACATGTATTTGAAGTTTGGAAGTCAAACCGACTTACCGTTGCAGAGATAATGGGTACCCAAAATCTTTTAACGTGGACGGACAGACGGAATTACAACAAGAGTTGTCAGAAGACAACGAAGCGCGCCTGTTGGCAGCCTTCACTCAAACTTGGCACAGTTGCATAAAAAAACATGGAATATTATATAACTTGGTGCGGTGGACCTTGACATTGGGGTCAGTGGTGTAAGATGTGTCGTGGGTTTGCTATAGCATAATATAGCATATTAAGATGAATGCATGTATGAAATATCAATGCACTCCCTGAAAACAGAAGTAAAACAAAATTTAACCCAACGTTAAGTTTATGAACGCACTAAGTTGGTGATTTTCTACAGCATGATAGCTATTCACATGAGGAATGCATGTATGAATGTGCTAAGTTTGTGACCTTGACCTTGGGGAAAGGGGTGGGGGGGTGGGTCATGGATTTTCTGTAGCACAATAGAGGATCATCAGATGAATGCATGTATGAAATATCAAAGCGTTCCCTGTACATAAAGAAACAGAAGTTACACAACATTTACCCTAACGTTAAGTTTATGAACATGCTAAGTTTCTGACCTTGACCTTGGGGTAAGGGTTGGGCGGTGGGTTGTGGATTTGCTACAGCATGATAGAGGATCGGTCATCTGAGGAATGCATGTATGAAATATCAAGGTGTTCCATGAAAGGAAACAGATGTTATAAGACATTTACCCCAACGTTAAGTTTATGAATGTGCTAAGTTTGTGACCTTGGCCTTGGGGTAAGGGTTGGGTGGTGGGTCTTGGATTTGCTACAGCATGATAGAGGGTCATCTGAGGAATGCATCTATGAAATAACAAGGCGTTCCATGAAAGGTAACAGATGTTATAAGACATTTACCCAACGTTAAGTTTGTGGACGCCGACGCCGCCGGGGGTATGCCATAACTCTTCTGCACTTCGTGCAGGCGAGCTAAAAACTGTCTGTTGATGTGTGAACAGTAGTGTGATTAAATTTTACCCAATCCAATTTACGGAACAGAGAGTAGGTAGACGGAACATTTCATTTCAATCTCATCTCGGACAGAGCGACAGACAGAGAGGGTGACAAATATGTGTACCTTGAAAAAATGTCCAAGCATATAACAAACAGAACAGAAATATAGCATAGTTTTCTTATTTTCCATGAATGAAAACACATCTTGGTAATTCTAATGAAATGCCAAGACTCGTTTTCATTTCGAAGCAAACTATTCAATAATTGCTGTCTGTTGATGTGCAAACAGTAGTGTGATATTAATTTACCCAATTAAAATTTTGAAATACCCAATTGCTTAAGATATGATGGGAGTGAAAATACTCAATTACTAATTCCTTATCTGGAGCCCTGTGTACCCTGAAAAAATGTCAAGCATATAATAAAGGGTACACATTGTCTATCCACACGACGGGACAACAACACATCAGGGGGCCATTTAACTATAGTCTGTTTCACGGAAGCTGCCCAAATTTTACGGCTATATAGACAATTCAAAAACAATATTATTTTCGATAATATTAAATTAAAGGAAAATTTAAGAATGAGCCTTCTTTTTATTTCGTGAAATTTGGTCAAATATTGAATGTATTACGAAAAATTAATTTGTCTATGGGAATTTAACATGGGGGGAAAAGTGGTAAGGAAGTGTGGGAGGAGTAAAAAAACGAAAACATTTGGAAATTGACTCCGAAACCTGACTAGATAGCTTGGATATGATCCAACAAAGAAAACGAGTTAAATTTTAAAAATCGGTCCAGTATTTCTAAAATTCAAAAAAAAATTCCCCATGTTAAATCCCCATAGACATCTTCACTCCGTCAACTCCGTCAACTCCGTCAACTCCGTCACTGAATCACTGTTGGTGGCCTCTCACAGTAACTGTGTCGTCGTCATGGTCGTTAACAATGACTAATGATTTACCATACCAGTTCCACATGGGAACTTTGGATTTTACGAAACCACCAGCACCCTTTCTCCATCCATATCCATGCTAGTTATTCCACATCAGCCAAATGGAGAGCGACGCATTGCCAAATGAGACGTATTTTGTTATACATGCTTGCCACTGTCAGTGGAACTGGTATCAACGTATTTGTTCGTTCCACCATGTGACCGTAGTGGAGGGTAGAACATTGGGTGTGTCAATGCCTACGATGTGATACAGTTTAAAATTATATCTAAAATACATTGTCGGTTCGCCCCTCCCAACTTGAACCCCAGACAATGTCGCTGCCCTTGACATGCAGTGGGCCTCACTATCGTCAGAACAAGCTGTGCCCGAGAGTCGTCCGCCGCACATACAGCGTGGATACATAAATAATACTCCCGTTTTTAAACGGGTGTATAAAACATATGCCGCCGTACAACCCCCACCCCCACCCCCACAACTAGCACATTTGCGACATATCATTTTCGGTCTAGATGCACACCTGATGGTGTTTACAAACATCCGACGGTAATCCAGTTTCACGTGCAAAGTATGGCTGTAGAATTTGGCGGAAACAAACATATCTAAACCACACTATGTAGTCGCTCGTCATCGCATCGCCAATAAATTGATATTTACCATTAGCTTGACATAGTGAATTTTCATATGTGTTTGATCTCTTGATAAAGCAAGATTTGGCAGCCCATGAGAATTGTCTCCAAAGACGATTCTCCTATTTTGTCAAAATATGGTTTTGTAAAGAAATACCAATGTATTCATGTTTTCTTTTCACATTTGTTGATTTCTTAATAAAATAGGTCTGGAAACACATGAGAATCGACTCCTTAGACGATTCTAATGTTTTGTAAAAAAAACAACATATTGATGCTTTTTGACAAAAACGTTCGACACATTCAGAAATAAATGATTTAGTTTGTGTTTCTCGAGTTGGGTGGAGAGGAAATACGATCGATTATGCACCAGTCAATGGAAATCCCCGCCCCCCCTGGCCCGGGGAATAGCGGGGCTTATAATTTTGACTCAGTTAAAGCCCCGCTATGTCCCCGCAGTGCGGGGCAATCTGGCTGGTTAAACCCCGGGTAAATGGCCCCGCACCCTAGGGACATGAGTAAGGTTAAATCCCCGGTAAAGGCCCCGCAGTGCGGGGCATATTTCAAAGCTGATATTAAACAAGAAACGAGGCAAAGCCACGAAGGTCAGGTTTTTTCCAAGCATAGACACTTGGATAACATAATTATACCCACTTTTTGTAGACTAGATGGCCGTGGCCTGCATGGACACTAAAAAAATAGATATAGTAGATGGAAAAACTTTAACGAAAAAAATTTAACCGGACACGGACGTACGGACGGAAGGACGTATGCCAAAATGCCGACGATATCGCGCTTTCCGCAAGCGGGTGCGACAATGATGATAAACACCCATGTGAAGTATCAAGGTAATGGGTGAAGCCGTTGCAGAGATATAGTACACGAAAAAACTTTAACAAAAAAATTCAAAGTAATTTGACCTTGACATTGGGCACAGGGGCCGCACGGTTGGGGGTTATGAAAATATGGATGATGATAAACACCCATGTGAAGTTTCAAGGTAATGGGCGAAGCAGTTGCAGAGATATAGTATAACGTAAAAATTTGCTTTGAACCAAAAAATTAACACTAAACAGACATACGATTAAAAAAGTTAAACAGTTTGATGCTAACCAAAAAACCTTTAACGTCAATTAACAAGTCAATTAAGTAGAAATAATAGGTGAAGGTAAAAAAATGGTCACATGTTTGGATAGTTGTATGTGGTAGGCACCCCTGGTTATGAAGCTGTGAAAGTTTGGTGGTCCCTAGGTGGTACAGTACCAAAGAAATGGACTTAAACACGAAACTTAACATTGTAAACGCGAAAACTTAACATTTAAAATGGCTAAGTCGACTACGCGGAAAAAATGGGTGTAAGTTAAAAAAAAAGTAACATGTTGGATAGTGATATGTGGTGGGCACCCCTTGATTATGAAGCTGTGAAAGTTTGGTGGTCCTAGGTGGTACAGTACCAAAGAAATGGACATTAAACACGAAAACTTAACATTGATTGTGGACGCCGCCCGCCCGCCGCCCGCCCGCCCGCCCGCCCGCCCGCCCGCCTGGCTTTCGCCAATACAATAGCCTGGATTTTTTTTCAAAAAACCTGGCTAAAAAATTGAGAAGAGAAGGCTTGTTCAATCAGTGTGTATAGATGATGTACAAAACATTTAAAAACAAGAGGGCCATGATGGCCCTAATTCGCTCACCTGACTCCATGAACACCAGAGGAGAATGTGACATTGAGTTCATGTGTTTTAAAAACATTGTGCTATTTTTAGATGGCGGTCATCTTGGATTAAGCGACGACTCATTTTACCAAATCTGAAAATGCTTCACCCAAGTATCTTAACTTACTATGAAGTTTGGCCAGCATCGGCCATGTGGTTCCTGAGAAAAAGACGTTCAAAATATTGAATAAATGGACCTTTTGGTGGCCATCATGGATGACATAATCATCCGATTCCGACAAATATTGCACCAGAGCAATCGCCTCATCGATACCTTCAATTTGATATATAACAAGACCATATTCGGTAAAAAATAAAATTTGACCCCACGGGCCACGCCCGTTTTTGACCCCGGGGTCACCATTTTAACAACTTTGAAAGAGCATTGTACATCGATCATTCCTACCAAGCTTAGTCAAAATCCGGCTAGCGGTTCATGAGAAGAAGATATTTTAAGACTTTATACTATTTTTAGACGGCGGCCATCTTGGATTAGCAATGACCTCCATTTTAACAAATCTGAAAAGGCTTCACCCATGGACCATAACTTTTAAGTTTGGCTACCATGGGCCAAGCGGTTCATGTGAAGTCAAGAAGAATTTTGAAATCTCTAATAAAAGAACGACCTTTTGACATTTCGGCGGCCATCTTGGATGACATAACAATCCGATTTCAACAAAATTTCAACAAAAAATGTACCAGAGTGATCGCCTCATTGATACCTTCGATTCGATATATAACATGACAATATTCGGTCAAAAATAAAATTTGACCCCACGGGCCACGCCCATTTTTGACCCCGGGGTCACCATTTTAACAACTTTGAAAGAGCATTGTACATTGATCATTCCTACCAAGTTTAGTCGAAATCCGGCTAGCGGTTCATGAGAAGAAGATTTTTTAAGAATTTATGCTATTTTTAGACGGCGGCCATCTTGGATTAGCGATGACCTCCATTTTAACAAATCTGAAAAGGCTTCACCCAAACTTTTAAGTTTGGCTACCATGGGCCAAGCAGTTCATGAAGAAGAATTTTGAAATCTCTAATAAACGAACGACGGACGACGGACACATTGCGGTAACAACAGCTCACATGAGCTTCGCTCAGGTGAGCTAATAACAATTCAATCACTGGGTACAACCCAGTCTAGAGGACAAAGATTGATTGATTGATTGAATATTGTTTAACGTCCGTTCAACAGCAAAGGTCATTACAGACAGGTCGGCAGTTTCGAATCCCTGCTCAAAGAGGACAAAGAATTCATCACTGACCTTTATACATTATCTTGTTCTGGGGCGATTTTACGACTGTTTGCACAATTTTCATTTTAGTGGACTCTCCCCACAAGCAGGGCCTACTGCAGACTACTTCTAACCTCACCAAAATCACTGGGCGCCAGTCTCCATTTACTCAGCTCTTAATATACAAGAATCAGGAAATACGGTTGATTTATTTTATGAGTCAGTCAGAAGCAACAAACTGGTCCGGCGACTCCATTGGTAGAGGAGCCACACTGGGTACGAGTACTGCAGATTATTAATATCAGCTTTAGATTTTACGCTACCATGATTTGGTGTCTGTCTGCTGTCAGATGGCTCTTCAGTCACACCAGTAAAGTAACTTAATCCCATTCTTATCCACCAGCCGTGGTACAAAAAAGCAATGGAGAATGCAACACCAAGTTTGAAATCAGAAAAGGACTATAGCTTATATTCTGACATGTACTGCATGTTTAGATATCAATCAAGACAGTGAAAGAACTCAATATTGTCACATGTATACAATGTAGAAGACTTGACATAAATGCTGGGTTCCAGCTAGAACATGACCTCCAAAAAATATGTGTCTCATCATGGCCCTAGAACCACCAGACCTTCCCAATATTTTAATCGGCGTAAACCTGTCCGGTGGTAACTTTCGTAAAAGACCGTGTCAACTTTCGTGTTTAATATATGTCGATTATTTGACAACGACATTTTATCAATTTTATCAAAAATATCGGAATGCTATGCGATGTAAATTTTGAATATGAAACTTTCAGAAGAAACAAGTTTTACAATCCATCCGTAATTGATGAAGATATCGCACTTACAACATGAAAAACAGGCAGATCTCAAGTTGTAAGTGTGATATCTTCACCAATTATGGATGGATTGTAACACTTTTTCTTCTGAATGTTCCATATTCATAATTACATCGCATAGCATTCCCATTTTTTTTTAAAAATGCCGTTGTTGTAAAATAATCGTGAAATAGTAAGATCACCATATTGTGAAGGTCCTGTGGTTTCAGGGCCGTGCTCATGGCAGACAGTTGTATCATACAGTGATACATGTTTACAGTGATACATGTCTGACGCCCTCATACAGTGATACATGTTGTCTGACGCCCTCATACAGTGATACATGTTGTCTGACGCCCTCATACAGTGATACATGTTGTCTGACGCCCTCATACATTGCCCTCATACAGTGATACATGTTGTCTGACGCCCTCATACAGTGATACATGTTGTCTGACGCCCTCATACATTGCCCTCATACAGTGATACATGTATGTTATCTGCTGTCCCCTGTGGTGTGGGGGAGGGATCAGCAGCATTCCTATGACAGATGAAATGGTGTTTTACGGCTCATTAACTTTTTAAGTCATTTATAGCCGGGAATACACCTGTATCAGGGAGAGAAATAGTAATTCAGAACTGAATTTACGAAATCTCAATTTGGTGCCAGGTTCCCTTACCACACCAAATCACTTGGCTCCCCGCCCCGCCCCCTTTCACCCGGCTTTTATGAGAAGCAGGGGATACTGTGATTTATTCCATCGTAGGAATCAGCAGCACCACTGCAGCTGATCCCCCCCCCCACACCACAGGGGGTCCTATGATAGAATAAGCCACATTATCCCCTGCTTCTCGTAAAAGTCTAGTAAAAGAGGTCGAAAACCAAGTGATTTGGTGTAGGTGTGCCCGGGGACAACACGCAATGATATCATGGTTATAGTTCAATAAATAAAGACTGCCGAGATCCAGAAAAAAAGTATGTTAAAGCCCCGGTAAAGCCCCGGGGTTACGTCCCCGCATATTTTGGCGAAGTTAAAGCCCCAGGGTTGTCCCCGCAGTGCGGGGCATCATGACAGGTTCAAACCCCGGGGTATGCCCGGCTATGTCCCGGCTATTCCCCGGGCCAGGGGGGGCGCGGATTTCCATTGACTGGTGCATTACACACCGTGAAAATCTTGTTGAAACGTAAATGTCAATTGTCACGTACTCCATTTCAGTTTACCGCCGTTACGTCAGCTGTTATTCTAAGTATGTATGGTCGCTCGTTAGGGGCATTTCTGTCATTCATTTATAAGGATGGGATACATTACGTTTCGAAGCCTTGAAGGAATGCGAATCATCGTTCTTTCGCGACATAGAAATTAATTTTAAGGTTGTGAAGTGGAAAAAACGAATCATTAGAGGCGTAAAATTTACGTTCTTTCGCGGCAAGTAAACAAAATTAAATGTTCCTAACGAGCCACCATAATAATGCGAACATATAGCCGACATATTAGGCGCGGATACAGAAATAATTGCAGGGGGTGGGGGGGGGGGTCTGTAATTACAAGTCGGCATAGCCGATCTCCGCGAGTGCGATGTGCATCGTGAAGTCTGGGGGTTCTCCCCCATGAAATTTTTAAATGCCAGATTGCCGCAGATGCGATTTCCTGTGACCTAGGCCACGGAAAAAGTCATCCCACTATTCGAGTATTGTATATTTTCTTCTTTTCTTTTTTTGTTTGCCCTGGATCCGCGCCTGCATATACGTGCTACTGTGAACAGACCTGCATTTAGGCTTACTTTCAGTATTCAGTATTCTCCCATAATGCAGGATGTGGGACTACGTGATGGGAGAATACGCGTTATAAATTTTACATGTTATCTGATGAAATTATGATCAGTGTAGACCATCATGGCATGGTCACACAGTTTCATTATCCAAGCAACTAGTCTACTCTATGTAAACACATCTACATGTAGACATGTTTATTCGACTGAACTAAATATAGAGTGTAACGTGATGGAATGTACTGTCGACTCCATTCAATCACAATATGTACAAAGTTGCAACACAGTGATTCGTCGCATACTGCCCGAGTCATTTTGTCGATGTACAAAGTAACACAGTGATTCGTCGCATTTTGCCTTGTCGATGTACAAAGTAGTAACACAGTGATTCGTCGCATTTTGCTGAGGCATTTTATGTTGTCAATGTACTAAGTATTAACACAATGATTCGCCCCAATTCGCCACCTCGCGGCACGATAGTGCGCTTGCGCAAACCGAAAGAGGCTGACAGAGGATTCGCTACCCTAGAGGTTTCGCACCTTTCGAGGTTTCGATACCCACGAAAGTGTAGGAGGTGCGAAATGTACAGATAGCAAACACGCAGGTAGCAAAACCACCGTAATTCCGAAAAAAAGATACCGTCAAGTCGGCCCATGTCATCTCGGACCCGGGACGATTTAAATCAAATACGACGAAAACTTTTCTTTTTTTTAAATTTATTCTGACCCCATATTTATTTTATTATTTCACCTGCTAAATAGCCACCTTGATTTATTTCACCCTAGGAAGATAGACCCACGTTGCACACAATTCAATTTTAGAAAACCCCACCATGCACACAATTAATTTTTTGGAAAACCCCACCATCCAACAAATTAACACCACCACCCATCCAAATTTAAATCGGGTGCCGTCCAACCCCCCATACCAAAAATTCTGGAAAAGCCCTTACAATTCTGAATCAAATTGTGTCATCTGCCGGGAATGTCTTATTTGAAATCAGGGGGTACAACACTTTTTAGACACACAGATTAACTGGAGCCCTATAGATGCAGAAATTGGCCAAGTCTCCATCATTTACCCACCGGGTTTGAGGCCCTGGTCGGTGAGCAGTTTGAAGACGACCTCCATGTTGTGTATCTTCTGTAGACGACTGATGGCAGGCACACGCAGGCTCCGCGACAACTCAGGCTTCTCACACAGGCACTCCAGTACACGCCTACAACACGACATTATTAAAGGTACATGCCCACTCAGTAGGCACAAATTGTTCTTTATATCAGAGACATCATCTGAGACATTTTCTGGCAAAATAAACATTCATTCACCATCACCCCACGTATTGATTAGCATTATTATACATTTTATATCAGATGTAAATTTCCACACTGGTATCAGGGGCGATAACCGTGTTTCCTTAAAATGTTAAGGACATTTCTATTTATTCTTTGTCTTTATTTTTGGATGTGTAATGATCATACTTTATAATCTGTTGAAAATATTATTTTTTTCAGGCGACACATTTAATTACTTTAAATAATTAAAAAATAGCATTCCTCATTTGCATATGAAACAATAGTGCCACAAGTCACAAAATACGCCTGTCAAATATGGGCCAGACAGCGAAGATGCAGAAATGTGAAGCTGTCACCAAGGCAAGAAACATTAATGAGAATTTGAAAGTCTATAGCATTATTTCTTCATCTCGTTGTGCTAAACATGTATACTACATTAGGCAGAGATAGAAAGGTAGAGTGTAAAGGATAGGGAATTGGATACAATAATGTACAAAAAATGGCTAAGTTAAAAAGGCGATATTTTTGTTAAAAAATATTTTTTCGGCATAAAAACACCAAGATGCACATCTTCAATATGTGTAGAAGACGTGTGTATAGTTTCAGAACGATCGACTGAACGGTTTCGGAGGAGTTGTGTACACAAACTCTGTACCGTATATAGAATTGTATAGAAAAATGTATAAAAAATGGCTATAAAGTTAAAAAGGTGATATTTTTGTTAAAAAATATTTTTTCGGCATAAAAACACCAACGTGCACATCTTCAATATGTGTAGAAGATGTGTGTATAGTTTCAGAACGATAGACTGAACGGTTTCGGAGGAGTTGTGCACACAAACTCTGTATTGTATATAGAATTGTATAGAAAAATGTAGAAAAAAATGGCTAAGTTAAAAAGGTGATATTTTTGTTAAAATATTTTTTCGGCATAAAAACACCAAGGTGCACATCTTCAATATGTGTAGAAGACGTGTGTATAGTTTCAGAACGATCGACTGAATGGTTTCGGAGGAGTTGTGTACACAAACTCTGTACCATATATAGAATTGTATAGAACTAGAAAATGTGTTCATAGAACACGGATGCCCCACATATCGCTTTGATAATAAATGAGGCCAAATTCGAAGTAAACATATTTTTTACCCGAGCGTTAAACTTTTTGAAGCACTAAGTATGTGACCTTGACCCTGGGCTTGGCGGGGGCAGGACGAATGTGGATTTAGCACAGGGCGGTAGAGCACCATTAGAGCAATGCGTATATGAAGGATGAAGCTGATCCGTGAAAGGAAACAGAACTTATAAGATATTTACCCGAGCGTTAAAGTTTTTCAAGCACCAAGTATGTGACCTTGACCCTGGGCTTGGCGGGGGCAGGACAAACATGAATTTGGCACAGGGCGGTAGAGGACCATTAGAGCAAAGTGTATATAAAATATGAAGCAGATCGGTCAAAGGATGAAGAAATTACGAGACATTTACCCGAGCATTAAAGTTTTGTGACGGACAGACGAACGGGACGGATGGACAAGGGTAACACTAAATGCCTCCTCCACTATCGTGGTGGGGCATAAAAATGTAGAAATAAAGGCTAAGTTAAAAAGGTGATATTTTTGTTAAAAAAGAAATTTTGGCATAAAAACTCGCCCGACTGGAAGAGCAGCTTTCAATTTTCACTCGCCCTGACTGAAAAGTTATTCGTAAATATGAGCGGACGAGTGGATTTGCCGAGGCCTGTAATATTAAATTTTATCAAAATTTAAGAATGAGCCTTCATTATATTTCGTGAAATTTGGTCAAATATTGATTTTATTAAAAAAATTGATTTATCTATGGGAATTTAACAAAGGGGAAAAGGAGGTGGATGAGCTGTGGGAGTTGGAAATTGACTCCGAAACCTGGCTAGATAGCTTGGAAATGATCTAACAAAGAAAAAGTTAAATTTTGAAAATCGGTCCAGTATTTCTGAAATTCTAAAAATCTCCCTATGTTAAATCCCCATAGACATCTTCACTAACATGGAGAAATTGTTTTTTCGCAATAAAATCAATATTTGACAAAATTTCATGAAATAAAAAGGCTCACTCTTAAATTTTGCTATACATGTAATTTAATATTATCGAAAAAAATATTGCCGTAAAATTTGGGCAGCTTTCATGAAACAGACAGTAGTTTACAAACTTTCTGGTACACCCTTGTACAAGGTTTGTGATGGATGGGCAGGATGGAAGGACAACATGGACGGAAAACGGTAACACTAAATTCCCCCTTCACAATAGCATAAAACATGAGCCAGTGGTATAAACAGTAATGGTAGTTATGATGACCAGTAGCCTATTTCACCAACATTGCAAAGTATACTTACCTAGCAAAGTATACTTTGAGGGAGAAATTTTCAATTTTAGGATAAATTGATTAATTTTTATTATACTGAATTTATTACATTATCACAGCCATTTTGGCTGTGATAATGTAATAAATTCAGTATAATAATTCTGCATACTTTTAATCATCACATATATGTAATCGTTAGTTCTATATGAAATAATGCATTTCAGGAAGTATAAATGATTTCTCCCTCAAAGTATACTTTGCTAGAAAAGAATACTTTGTAATAATTCCAGCACAAAAATATTTACACAATTCCCTTCCGGCTTTCGTCCAGTATTCCCGCGACTTTTCCAAGTTTATACCCCGATAAATTCCACAAAAAGGCCATTCATTCCTATAATAACCAATAGGATAAAAATAAACAATTGGCACTAAAAAATTCCATTTTTCGAAAAAAAATATAATTATTTTTTTTTATTTTTCAAAAATTGTAATTTTTTTATCGCCAATTGTTTATTTTTATCGCCAATTGCGGAAGTGACTTTTCCAAGTTTATACCCCGATAAATTCCACAAAAAGGCCAAGATGGCTGCCAAGAGTAGATAAGACATCGGAAACTTTTTAAAATCAATAGGCTTCTTCATCTTGCCGTGATAAACATTTGTTTACGATCGGTCAAGTAGAACTTAGTTATTGCGTGGACAAGAATACAGTGCGAAAATTAAAAATGGCCGCCACTTGAGGGAAGATAACTCATCAATTCTTTTTCAAAATCGATAGGCCGTCTTGCCGTGATAAACATGTATACCAAATTTGGTTACGATCAGTGAAGTAGAACTTGAGTTATTGCGTGCACAAGGATACAGAGTGCGATAATTAAAAATGGCCGCCAAGGGGGAGATAAGTCATCGGATATTTTTCAAAATCAATAGGCTTCTTTGTCTTGCCGGTTACGATGGGTTAAGTAGAACTTGAGGTATTGCGTGGACAAGGATACAGAGTGTGACAATTAACAAAGCTGTAGGAGAACAGCATAGTTCAACTACGAGGGTTGTCGATGTACACATAGCTTGACAAAGAAGGTGGCCGCGGCCCACATAAAAACCTTAACCAAGGTTGACTAAAAACCTTAACCAAGGGGAAATAAGTAAGTAATCCAAGGGTAAAAGTAGGTCAAGGTCAAATATAGGTCAGGGGATGTTGATGTACATCACTAGGAGATGAAGTTGTCCACTATGGTTGCTGTAGGCCCAGGAGTATTCTATATACAAGCTTGACTATAAACATTAGCCAAGTATGAGTACAAACGTTAACCAAGGGGAAATAAGTAATTGAAGGTTAAATGTAGGTGAAGATAAAATATAGGTCTGGGGTTATTGATGTACATCCCTATGAGAAAAAGTTATCCAAGTATGGTGTCTGTATGCACAATAGTATTCCATCTGCAAGCTTTGACTAAAAACCTTTAAATAATAATAATAACCAAGGTTGACTAAAAAGCTTAGCCAAGAGGAATTAAGTAAGTAATTCAAGAGAAAATGTATGTCAAGGTCAAAATAAATATCAGGGGTTATTGATGTACATCCCTATGAGAAAAGGTTGTCCAAGTATGATGTATGTATGCACAATAGTATTCCATGTACAAGCTTGACTAAAAACCTTAACCAAGGTTGACTAAAAACCTTAACCAAGGGGAATTAACTAAGTAATTCAAGGTTAAATGTAGGTCAAGGTCAAATATAGGTCAGGGGTTGTTGATGTTCATCACTAGGAGATGAAGTTGTCCAAGTATGGTGGGTGTAGAGCCAGGAGTATTCCATATACAAGCTTGACTAAAAACCTTAACCAAGGCGTGACGTGACGGTGACGCCGACGCCGGGGTGACTACATAAGCTTAAAATCAATAGGCATGTTCGTCTTGCCATGATGAGTATGTATACCAAATTTGGTTACAATCCGTCAAGTAAAACTCTAGTTATTGCGTTGACAAGCTGTGTCAGCCCGCCCACACAAGGAGAATACATAATACGTCCCATTTTTTCAAACAGGCGTATAATAAGTGAATAAGTAATTATACACTCATATAAGTGAATTGTTAAATTTGTTTTGTTTTTATAATTTGTTCCCTATTTAATCATGAAGAAAATCAATAATCCATTTGTAACAAGGGTGCCGAAGGTCACAATATATGCCTGTCGAGGCAAGGCCAGTCAACAAGGGGAGATAACTCATCTTGACATGATAAACATGTAAACCAAATTTGGTTACGATCCGTCAAGTAGAACTCGACTTATTGCGTGGACAAGGATACGGAGTCCGAAAATTAAAAATGGCCGCCATGGGGAGATAAGTCATCGTAAATTTTTCAAAATCAATAGGCTTCTTCGTCTTGCCATGATAAACATGTATACCGAATTTGGTTACGAGTAGTGAAGTAGAACTTGAGTTATTGCGTGGACAAGGATAGAGTGCGAAAAATAAAAATGGCTGCCAAGGGGAGATAAGTCATCGGAAATGTTTGAAAATAAATAAGCTTCTTCGGCTTGCCGTGATAAACATGTATACCATGGTTTGGTTACAATCCGTCAAGATAATTCTGCATGAGCTCTGAATTTATTATCAATTTCCTACATTACAGAAAAATCAATTCACTGACATCCATTAAACCACCCCCCCCCCCCAGCCCGCATATAAAGCCAATTGTGCTGTGCGGACACGTACGAGAGTCGGAGCCCGTCGCGGAGGTCGGTGGCGAGGTTAGACACAGCAAAGTCAAACTCATCCAGGGCCGTCTGTGTGTACGAGGTGCGGTAACCAAGGTAACCGAGGTGGCGAGTGATGTCGCCCTCCCCCGCCAGGTAGTCACGCGACAGCTGCAGCAGTAAGTCCTTGCTCGTCTAGAAATATAGGTAACGGTGACTCATCTGGGGAAATATAGGTCATTGTCTCGGCTGAGAGAAAATAGGTCGCTGTGACTTGGCTGGTAAAATATAGGTCGCTGTAACATGGCTGTAGAAATATAGGTCGCTGTGACTTTACTGGGGGAAATATAGTTCAATGTGACTCGGCTGGGGAAATATAGGTCGCTGTGACTGACTGGGGAAGTATAGGTCGCTGTGACTGACTGGGGAAATATAGGTCGCTGTGACTGACTGGGGAAATATAGGTCGCTGTGACTGACTGGGGAAATATAGGTCGCTGTGACTGACTGGGGGAAAATAGGTCGCTATGAGTGACTGGGTAAATATAGGTTGCTGTGACTGACTGGGTAAATATAGGTCGCTGTAACTGACTGGGGAAGCATAGGTCGCTGTAACTGACTGGGGAAATATAGGTCGCTGTAACTGACTGGGTAAATATAGGTCGCTGTGACTGACTGGGGAAGTATAGGTCGCTGGAACTGACTGGGTAAATATAGGTCGCTCAGGGGTTGAAATTTCACTCGCACAGCTCGCCATGGCGAGTGCTTTTTGTGGCGGTCGAGTACTTTCTGCAGGCACTCGCCCAGTTTGGCGAGTGAAAGATTTGGTCAGGATTTTTTTTTCTGAAGAAATTGCCCATTAATTCCCTCGATAACGGCCAACAAATGGTATTAATTCAGCGACCATTTGTTGTTTACGTCAATTTGCCGGAAGTAAGATTCAAGCAGTGTCTATGTACACGGTTACGGGTAGAATCGCTAGCGATTTTGAACACGGTCCATATCGGGCAAGTTTAATTTACGGATTATTTGTCGGCTGTACGCGGCCGGGCTAACACATAATATGACCGAGTATAGACTAGTGTATACGCGGCCACATATATCGTCTTGTATACAGTTGAGTTAACGCGCATTTCAGATGCCGAACAGAACAGCTTGGGACGAAATGGTCGGCGCCGGATCCGAAACCATTGAATTTAGTAATTAAGGCAGCGCGCAGAGCATGCAAACATAGCCACTATAAATTAAACAAAATCTATGTCACTCAACACTTATAGAAAATAAGAAGCATGCAAGCCTCTGAGCAAATTCGCTGCTAAAAAACGTTGTTGAAGAAAGACTCGACGAAATTTATCTCCCGATAAATAATATTTATTTGTTTGTTTATGTTCATTTAATACTTAAAATATAAATAACAATAATAGTGAATGTCTCATACGTTTTGGTAATGGTCATACTATATGTAAAAGCTTCTCTTTTTTTTTTAAATGAGATGCAACATTACAAATACTGGAAATAGCATTTCATTTTTAAAAAAAATGGGTAAGTAACTTTTTGTCCTGGGCAAGTACTTTTTTTTTGTACTTGCCCAGCTGGGCGAGTGGAAAAAAAGGATTTTTTCAACCCGTCACTGTAACTGACTGGGGAAGTATAGGTCGCTGTAACTGACTGGGGAAATATAGGTCACTGTGACTGACTAGGGAAGTATAGGTCGCTGTAACTGACTGGGGAAATATAGGTCGCTGTGACCGGGGAAGTATAGGTCGCTGTAACTGACTGGGAAAATATAGGTCGCTGTGACTGACTGGGTAAAAATAGGTCGCTGTGACTGACTGGGGAAATATAGGTCGCTGTAACTGACTGGGTAAACATAGGTCGCTATGACTGACTGGGTAAATATAGGTCGCTGTGACTACTGGGGGAAATATAGTTCAAAGTGACTCGGCTGGGGAAATATAGGTCGCTGTGACTGACTGGGGAAGTATAGGTCGCTGTGACTGACTGGGGAAATATAGGTCGCTGTGACTGACTGGGGAAATATAGGTCGCTGTGACTGACTGGGGAAATATAGGTCGCTGTGACTGACTGGGGAAAAATAGGTCGCTGTGACTGACTGGGTAAATATAGGTCGCTGTGAATGACTGGGTAAATATAGGTCGCTGTAACTGACTGGTGAAGTATAGGTCGCTGTAACTGACTGGGGAAATATAGGTCGCTGTGACTGACTGGGGAAGTATAGGTCGCTGTAACTGACTGGGGAAATATAGGTCGCTGTGACTGACTGGGGAAAAATAGGTCGCTGTGACTGACTGGGGAAATATAGGTCGCTGTAACTGACTGGGTAAACATAGGTCGCTATGACTGACTGGGTAAATATAGGTCGCTGTGACTACTGGGGGAAATATAGTTCAATGTGACTCGGCTGGGGAAATATAGGTCGCTGTGACTGACTGGGGAAGTATAGGTCGCTGTGACTGACTGGGGAAATATATGTCGCTGTGACTGACTGGGGAAATATAGGTCGCTGTGACTGACTGGGGAAATATAGGTTGCTGTGACTGACTGGGGAAAAATAGGTCGCAATGACTGACTGGGTAAATATAGGTCGCTGTGAATGACTGGTTAAATATAGGTCGCTGTAACTGACTGGGGAAGTATAGGTCGCTGTAACTGACTGGGGAAATATAGGTCGCTGTGACTGACTGGGTAAATATAGGTCGCTGTAACTGACTGGAGAAGTATAGGTCGCTGTAACTGACTGGGTAAATATAGGTCGCTGTAACTGACTGGGGAAGTATAGGTCGCTGTAACTGACTGGGGAAATATAGGTCGCTGTGAATGACTGGGGAAATATAGGTCGCTGTAACTGACTGGGTAAACATAGGTCGCTATGACTGACTGGGGAAATATAGGTCGCTGTGAATGACTGGGGAAATATAGGTCGCTGTAACTGACTGGGTAAACATAGGTCGCTATGACTGACTGGGTAAATATAGGTCGCTGTGACTGACTGGGAAAATATAGGTCGCTGTGACTGACTGGGAAAATATAGGTCGCTGTGACTGACTGGGAAAATATAGGTCGCTGCGACTGATTGGGGAAATATGGGTCGCTGTGACTGACTGGGGAAATATAGGTTACTGTGACTGACTGGAGAAATATAGGTCACTGTGACTGGGGAAATATAGATTGCTGTGACTGAATGAGGAAATATAGGTCGCTGTGACTGAGGAAATATAGGTCGCTGTGACTGGGGAAACATAGGTCGCTGTGACTGGGGAAATATAGGTCGCTGTGACTGGGGAAATATAGGTCGTTGTGACTGACTGGGGAAATATAGGTCGCTGTGACTGACTGGGGAAAAATAGGTCGCAATGACTGACTGGGTAAATATAGGTCGCTGTGAATGACTGGTTAAATATAGGTCGCTGTAACTGACTGGGGAAGTATAGGTCACTGTAACTGACTGGGTAAATATAGGTCGCTGTAACTGACTGGGAAAGTATAGGTCGCTGTAACTGACTGGGGAAATATAGGTCGCTGTGAATGACTGGGGAACTATAGGTCGCTGTAACTGACTGGGTAAACATAGGTCGCTATGACTGACTGGGTAAATATAGGTCGCTGTGACTGACTGGGAAAATATAGGTCGCTGTGACTGACTGGGAAAATATAGGTCGCTGCGACTGATTGGGGAAATATGGGTCGCTGTCACTGACTGGGGAAATATAGGTTACTGTGACTGACTGGAGAAATATAGGTCACTGTGACTGGGGAAATATAGATTGCTGTGACTGAATGAGGAAATATAGGTCGCTGTGACTGAGGAAATATAGGTCGCTGTGACTGGGGAAATATAGGTCGTTGTGACTGGGGAAATATAGGTCGCTGTGACTGGGGAAATATAGGTCGCTGTGACTGACTGGGGAAATATAGGTCACTGTGACCGACTTTCTACTCATCTTAAGGGTTGTGTCTCATAGAGAGAACGGGGAAATTTTCCAACATCAAACTGCCCATGTCCCTTACAATATGATATAATAATGGAGAAGGGCCATGAGACCTGAAATGGAACCTAGGCACAACAATGTGTCTTGTAGGCTGAACTTTATATGAAAGGCATACCTTAGGGGTTTAAGGGTCAGTGTATAATGGCTACCTTGAAGTCCGAGTCCTTACAGAAGAGACAGGGGTTGTGTCCTATGATCCCCCACTGTTACGTAGTGGTTTAAGGGTCAGTGTAAAATGGTTACTTTGAAGTCGGAGTCCTTACAGAAGAGACAGGGGTTGTGTCCTATGATCCCCCACTGTTACTTAGTGGTTTAAGGGTCAGTGTATAATGGTTACTTTGAAGTCTGAGTCCTTACAGAAGAGAGGGGTTGTGTCCTATGATCCCCCACTGTTACTTAGTGGTTTAAGGGTCAGTGTATAATGGTTACCTTGAAGTCGGAGTCCTTACAGAAGAGACAGGGGTTGTGTTCTATGATCCCCCACTGTTACTTAGTAGTTTAAGGGTCAGTGTATAATGGTTACCTTGAAGTCCGAGTCCTTACAGAACCTTGAAGTCCGAGTCCTTACAGAAGAGACAGGGGTTGTGTTTTATGATCCCCCACTGTTACGTAGTGGTTTAAGGGTCAGTGTATAATGGTACCTTGTAAGTCCGTGTCCTTACAGAAGAGACAGGGGTTGTGTTCTATGATCCCCCACTGTTACTTAGTGGTTTAAGGGTCAGTGTATAATGGTTACCTTGAAGTCCGAGTCCTTACAGAAGAGACAGGGGTTGTGTTCTATGATCCCCCACTGTTACGTAGTGGTTTAATAGGTCCAGTGTTATAATGGTTACCTTGAAGTCTGAGTCCTACCAAGTCACCGAAGAGACAGGGGTTTGTGTTCTATATCCCCCACTGTACTAGTGGTTTAAGGGTCAGTGTATAATTGGTTACCTTGAAGTCTGATCCTTACAGAAGAACAGGGTTTGTGTTCTATGATCCCCCACTGTTACGTAGTGGTTTTAAGGGTCAGTGAATAATGGTTACCTTGAGTAGTTCCTTAGAGTCCTTAACCGAAGAGATGGGGTTGTGTCCTATGATCCCCCACGTTACATAGTGGTTTAAGGGTCAGTGTATAATGGTTACCTTGATCCGAGTCCTTACATAAGAGACAGGGGTTGTGTTCATGACCCCCACAGTACGTAGTGGAAGGGTCAGTGTATAATGGTTTACCTTGAAGTCAGATTCCTTACAGAAGAGACAGGGTTTGTGTTCTATGATCCCCCACTGTTACTTAGTGGTTTAAGGGTCAGTGTATAATTGTTACCTTGAAGTCTGAGTCCTTACAGAAGAGACAGGGTTTGTGTTCTATGATCCCCCACTGTTACGTAGTGGTTTAAGGGTCAGTGTATAATGGTTACCTTGAAGTCAGATTCCTTACAGAAGAGACAGAGTTTGTGTTCTATGATCCCCCACTGTTACGTAGTGGTTTAAGGGTCAGTGTATAATGGTTACCTTGAAGTCCGAGTCCTTACAGAAGAGACAGGGTTTGTGTTCTATGATCCCCCACTGTTATGTAGTGGTTTAAGGGTCAGTGTATAATGGTTACCTTGAAGTCAGATTCCTTACAGAAGAGACAGGGTTTGTGTTCTATGATCCCCCACTGTTACGTAGTGGTTTAAGGGTCAGTGTATAATGGTTACCTTGAAGTCTGAGTCCTTACATAAGAGACAGGGTTTGTGTTCTATGATCCCCCACTGCTACGTAGTGGTTTAAGGGTCAGTGTATAATGGTTACCTTGAAGTCAGATTCCTTACAGAAGAGACAGGGTTCGTGTTCTATGATCCCCCACTGTTACTTAGTGGTTTAAGGGTCAGTGTATAATGGTTACCTTGAAGTCAGATTCCTTACAGAAGAGACAGGGTTCGTGTTCTATGATCCCCCACTGTTACTTAGTGGTTTAAGGGTCAGTGTATAATGGTTACCTTGAAGTCCGAGTCCTTACATAAGAGACAGGGTTTGTGTTCTATGATCCCCCACTGTTACGTAGTGGTTTAAGGGTCAGTGTATAATGGTTACCTTGAAGTCAGAGTCCTTACAGAAGAGACAGGGGTTGTGTTCTATGATCCCTAACTGTTACTAAGTGGTTTAAGGGTCAGTGTACAATGGTTACCTTGAAGTCCGAGTCCTTACATAAGAGACAGGGTTTGTGTTCTATGATCCCCCACTGTTACGTAGTGGTTTAAGGGTCAGTGTATAATGGTTACCTTGAAGTCAGAGTCCTTACAGAAGAGACAGGGGTTGTGTTCTATGATCCCCCACTGTTACGTAGTGGTTCAAGGGTCAATGTATAATGTTTACCTTGAAGTCAGAGTCCTTACAGAAGAGACAGGGGTTGTGTTCTATGATCCGCCGTTGTTTCGCCTGGTCCAGAAAGTAGACGAGTAACAAGAACTTCTTCAGCGTGTGCTTGGCGACCGCTGCCGCGTAGCCTAGACAATTTAATTTAGCCAATACAATGCGGGAAACAAAACTTGTCGTCTGATAAGTTTCATATTTTGTCTTCTTAATAAAACATGGGTTGACAGCACTTTAGAATCATTTACATTGGAAATGATTCTAAAGTTCTGTCAAAACATGTTTTGATGAAAAAAATGGAAAATAGAAAACAAATAGCAAATAGTTTATTTGTTTGTTTGTTGTGGTTTAACGGCCTATCAACAGCTAAGGTCATTTAAGGCCGGGTCAATGGGTAAATCCCATATATTACCTGTAAAAGTACATGTTCAAGTATATGTACAAATGGGGGGGGGGGATCCCAAAATCAGAACTGAATATTTACAATAAACCAGATGGCCGCTGCCCGCATGTCGAGCCCGCCGAGACCTTGACCATGGGCACAGGGGTCGCATGATTAGAACACAGACTGAATATATGGATGATGACTAATAAGTATATGAAGTTTCAAGTCAATGTGACTTAGGACTGCAGAGATATAAGGTATTTAAAAACTTTAACGCAGATTTCGGAACACAAACTTCTAAGTCATTTGACCCTGACCTTGGGCACAGGGGCCGCATGAGTGGGATACAGCATGAATATATGGATCATGACTAATAAGTATATGAAGTTTCAAGTCAATGTGACTTAGGACTGCAGAGATATAAGGTATTTAAAAACTTTAACACAGATTTCGGACGGACAGACGGACACCCGGACATCATTGTGATCACTGTCTCGCTTTCCACAAGCGGGCTCGACAAAAAACTATATACTCAGCCCTGAAATCAGAATAATCCTGATCTGATGCCAGGTCCTCGCCACACCAGAATCACTTGGACCCCTCCCAAAAGCAGTAGGTTCATTAATAATCTTACTACTTTTATAATGGGAAATAACTCAATTCAACTCCCAGGTAACAAAAGAGCCAAAGATAAAAACATACCTGAGGGCCAAACCAGGCAAATCGTGATTCCTATAAGGAGGAACCCATACCGTTAATTTACACGTTCGCCCGCCCGACCAACCACCCACCATTGTAAGGGTTAATGCCCTGTCAACAGCTATGGTCAGTTTATGCTAAAGTGAATTTTTCCCAAAATCAGAACTGGATATATACAGAAAAAATACTTATTCAACTCTGAAATTAGAAATACATTCATGATCTGGAGCCAGTTCCTAACCACATGAGAGTAACTTAGCCCCAGCCCCTAAAAGTAATAGGATTAGTATTAATCCTACTAATTTTATAATGGGCATAAACGGATGCAGCTCTAATGTATAAGAGAGCCAACTACATGGCCGCTGCCTGCATGTCGCACCCACAGGTTGAAGTAACGGACCGAGGTCTATAAATACATTAAATATGCCTGAAAGCATCAATAAATGAAGGAAAAAAAATGATTAGATGGAGGGGTAAATTTTTTTATTTTTTTTCTTCATTTATTGATGCTTTCAGGCATATTTAATGTATTTATAGACCTTGGTCCGTTACTTCAACCTGTGGTCGCGCCCGCCGAGGCTTTGATAGTATAATAAAATAGTATGCCAATGTGCGGACAATACCATGCTGTTCAGCATGACAAAAATGTACCTGAGGGCCAAACCAGTAGCCTATTTCATCAACATTGCAAAGTATACTTTAGTAGCAAGTATACTTTGAGGGAGAAATTTTCAATTTTATGATAAATTTATTAATTTTTATTATACTGAATTTATTACATAATGTAATGAATTCAGTATAATAATTCTGCATACTTTTAATCATGAAATATATGCATTTGTTAGTTCTATATGAAACTAGAAATGGACGCTTGTCGACAAGCGCATGTGTATCCCCCTCCCCAGATACACAAGTAGTTTGAACAAGAGGGCCATGATGGCCCTAATTCGCTCACCTGACTCCATGAACACCAGAGGAGAATGTGACATTGCGTTCATGTGTTTTAAAAAAATTGTGCTATTTTTAGATGGCGGTCATCTTGGATTAAGCGATGACTCATTTTACAAAATCTGAAAATGCTTCACCCAGCATCGGCCATGTGGTTCCTGAGAAAAAGACGTTAAAAATCTTGAATAAATGGACCTTTTGGTGGCCATCATGGATGACATAATCATCCGATTCCAACAAATATTGCACCAGAGTGATCGCCTCATTGATACCTTCAATTTGCTATATGACATGACCATATTCGGTCAAAAATAAAATTTGACCCCAATTTGACCCCACGGGCCACGCCCATTTTTGACCCCGGGGTCACCATTTTAACAACTTTGAAAGAGCATTGTACATCGATCATTCCTACAAAGTTTCGTCGAAATCCGGCAAGTGGTTCATGAGAAGAAGATTTTTTAAGAATTTATGCTATTTTTAGACGGCGGCCATCTTGGATTAGCGATGACCTCCATTTTAACAAATCTGAAAAGGCTTCACCCATGAACCATAACTTTTAAGTTTGACTACCATGGGCCAAGCGGTTCATGTGAAGAAGAATTTTGAAATCTCTAATAAAAGAACGACCTTTTGACCTTTCGGCGGCCATCTTGGATGACATAACAATCCGATTTCGACAAAAAATGCACCAGAGTGATCGCCTCATTGACACCTTCAATTTCATATATGAAATGACCATATTCAGTCAAAAATAAAATTTGACCCCAATTTGACTACACGGGCCACGCCCATTTTTGACCCCAGGGTCACCATTTTAACAACTTTGAAAGAGCAATGTACATCTATCATTCCTACCAAGTTTTGTCGAAATTCGGTTGGCGGTTCTTGAGAAGATTTTTTAAGAATTTGTGCTATTTTTAGACGGCGGCCATCTTGGATTACGTAATGACGTCATTTTAACAATTTTGTAATCCCCCTACCTAAGGACCATGACCATGAAGTTTGGTGACTATAGACCCAATGGTTACCGAGGAGAAGACGGACGACGGACGACGACGGACGACGACAGACGACGGACGACGGACGACGACAGACACATTGCGGTAACAATAGCTCACATGAGCTTCGCTCAGGTGAGCTAAAAAAGGGTGTTCGAGTTATGCTCCGGAGACAAAATCAGTGACGGAAAAAACAAAGGGAGATAACTAAAAAATTAGTGATGCAAGAGTTGTCATTCTTGCGTGACACACCTTTAGGGTTGTGGTCTATGCATGTGTGAAGTTTCATGAAAATATTCCAAAGGGTGTTCGAGTTATGCTCTGGACACGAAATCAGTGCACGAAACAACAAAGGGAGATAACTAAGAAATTAACGACGCAGGAGTTGTCATTCTTACGTGCGACACACCTTCGGGTCGTCTTCTATGCATGTGTGAAGGTTAATAAACTAGAAAATGTGTTCATAGAACACGGATGTCCCACATATCGCTTTGATAATAAATGAGGCCAAATTCCAAGTCAAAATTTTCTTTTACCTGAGCGTTAAAGTTTTTGAAGCACCAAGTATGTGACCTTGACCCTGGGCTTGGCGGGGGCAGGACAAACGTGGATTTGGCACAGGGCGGTAGAGGACCATTAGAGCAATGCATATATGAAATATGAAGCTGATCCGTGAAAGAAAACAGAAGAAATTATAAGATATTTACCGGAGCGTTAAAGTTTTTGAAGCACTAAGTATGTGATGTTAACCCTGGGCTTGGCGGGGGCGGGACGAACGTGGATTTTGCACAGGGCGGTTGAGCACCATTAGAGCAACGCATATATGAAATATGAAGTTGATCCGTGAAAGAAAACAGAAATTATAAGATATTTACCCGAGCGTTAAAGTTTTTGAAGCACTAAGTATGTGACCTTCACCCTGGGCTTGGCGGGGGCAGGACAAACGTGGATTTGGCACAGGGCGGTAGAGGACCATTAGAGCAACGCGTATATGAAATATTAAGTCGATCCGTGAATGGAAATAAAAATTATAAGATATTTACCCGAGCGTTAAAGTTTTTGAAGCACCAAGTATGTGACCTTGACCCTGGGCTTGGCGGGGGCAGAACGAACGTGGATTTGGCACAGGGCGGTAGAGGACCATTAGAGCAATGCGTATATGAAATATGAAGCTGATCCGTGAAAGAAAACAGAAATTATAAGATATTAACCAGAGAGTTAAAGTTTTTGAAGCACCAAGTATGTGACCTTGACCCTGGGCTTGGCGGGGGCAGGACGAACGTGGATTTGGCACAGGGCGGTAGTAAACCATCAGAGCAATGTGTATATGAAATATGAAGCAGATCGGTCGAAGGATGAAGAAATTATGAGACATTTACCCGAGTGTTAAAGTTTTGTGACGGACGGACGGACGGACGGACGGACGTTCTTACGGTACTATACTTATGTGGCTTATCACATGTTAAATATTAGCCACATAAAAGGATTTTTAGGTGGCTAATTGTAACCAACCCTATCCTTTACTAAGTCCATAACCCTGTGGGGCTAGCCACATAAGTATAGTACCGTCAGGGCGGACGGACGGACGGACGGGAGGACGGGACGCACGTTCCTACGAATGAATACTTGTTGGGTTTTTACTGTATAAAAATACCCAACAAGAGTACCCAACACTATCCTAACCCTACCCAATAAGATCCCCATACGCTTACAACAAGTACCCATTCGTGTGTGCGGACGGACGGATGGATGGACGGACGGACAAGGGTAACACTAAATGCCCCATCCACTATCGTGGTGGGGCATACAAATATTCCAAAGGGTGTTCGAGTTATGCTCTGGATACAAAATCAGAGCACGAAACAACAAAGGGAGATAAGTAAACAAGAATTTCGCGGAATCAAATGCCTCGCCTTGTCCAGCCTTGACCTCGAGCCTGGGCCCGAAAGCAATTTTCACTGGCCCGAACATATTATACAATTATTGACTAGTGAGCCATAGAATATCAGATTATATTCTATGGCTCATTAGTCAATAATAGTTTTATTATATGATAATAGTCTCTATATAGCACTTACGACCTTATGCTACTAGACAAAAATTAAAAAGAATTCGAAAAAAAAAAATGAAAAAAAGAAATGGAAAAAAAAAGTTTAAAAATAAAAAATAACTAGAAATGGACGCTTGTCGACAAGCGCATGTGTATCCCCCTCCCCAGATACACAAGTAGTTTGAAAAAAGGGTGTTCGAGTTATGCTCCGGAGACAAAATCAGTGACAGAAAAAACAAAGGGAGATAACTAAAAAATTAGTGATGTAAGAGTTGTCATTCTTGCGTGACACACCTTTCGGTTTGTGGTCTATGCATGTGTGAAGTTTCATGAAAATATTCCAAAGGGTGTTCGAGTTATGCTCCGAACACGAAATCAGTGCACGAAACAACAAAGGGAGATAACTAAGAAATTAACGACGCAAGAGTTGTCATTCTTACGTGCAACACACCTTTGGGTCGTCTTCTTTATGCATGTGAATGAAAGTTTAATAAAACTAGAAAATGTGTTCATAGACACGGATGTCCCACATATCGCTTTGATAATAAATGAGGCCAAATTCCAAGTCAAATTTTTCTTTTAAACTCCCGAGTGTTAAAGTTTTTGAAGCACCAAGTATGTGACCTTGACCCTGGGCTTGGCGGGGGCAGGACGAACGTGGATTTGGCACGGGCGGTAGAGGACCATTAGAGCAATGCGTATATGAAATATGAAGCTGATCCGTGAAAGAAAAACAGAAATTATAAGATATTAACCAGAGCGTTAAAGTTTTTTATTTTTGAAGCACCAAGTATGTGACCTTGACCCTGGCTTGGCGGGGCAGGACGAACGTGATTTGGCACAGGGCGGTAGTGAACCATCAGAGCAATGTGTATATGAAATATGAAGCAGATCGGTTAAGAAGGGATGAAGAAATTATGAGACATTTACCAGAGTGTTAAAGTTTTGTGACGGACGGACGGACGGACGGACGGACGGACGGGACGCATGTTCCTACGAATATATACTTGTTGGGTTTTTACTGTATAAAAATACCCAACAAAAAGAGTACCCAAACACTATCCTAACCCTACCCAATAAGATCCCCGTACGCTTACAAGTACCCATTCGTGTGTGCGGACGGACGGACGGACGGACGGACAAGGGTAACACTAAATGCCCCCTCCACTATCGTGGTGGGGCATACAAATATTCCAAAGGGTGTTCGAGTTATGCTCTGGATACAAAATCAGAGCACGAAACAACAAAGGGAGATAAGTAAACAAGAATTCCGGAATCAGATGCGTCGCCTTGTCCCGCCTTGACCTCAAGCCTGGGCCCGAAAGCAATTTTCACTGGCCCGAACATATTATACAATTATTGACTAGTGAGCCATAGAATATCTGATTATATTCTATGGCTCACTAGTCAATAATTGTTTTATTATATGATAATAGTCTGTATATAGCACTTACAACCTTATGCTACTAGACAAAAATTGAAAAAGAATTTGAAAAAAAAAAATGAAAAAAAAAAAGTTTAAAAATTAAAAATAATAATGCTTGCTACTGGAGCCCAGAATTTTTTTTTAATAGTCCTATATTTATCTACATATATCTGCACAGGTCCACATAATGCCACAATATTTTCAACACAGTTTACTGAAATGTAATATCCAATGTAGCAATTTACCTGTATAAATTACCTGTGGTCAAGACTGGACATCTGCACATGCAGCACATGGACAGGTGAATGGTTCTCCCAGTCTCTATTGTTCTCTCTACAGGTAAGGTGTACAGAGCACACGAGAAAAGGTGTACAGAGCAGACGAGAAAACGGGTCTTCATCCATTATTGTCCAGTTTGTAGAGTGCGCAAAACAAAAAAGGGAGATAACTAAAAAATTAGCTATGCAAGAGTTGTCATTCTTGTGCGCGACACACCTCGGGTCGTGTCTATGCATGTGTGAAGTTTCATGAAAATATTCCAAAGGGTGGTCGGTCGAGTTATGCTCCGGACAGGAAATCAGTGCGCGAAAACAAAAAAGGGAGATAACTAAAAAATTAGCTATGCAAAAAGTTGTCATTCTTGTGCACGACACACCTTCGGTTCGTGGTCTAATTGAATGTGTGAAGTTTCATAAAATATCCATTCCAAAGGTGGTCGAGTTATGGTCAATCAGTGCGCAAAACAAAAAAGGGAGATAACTAAAAAAATTAGCTATGCAAGAGTTGTCATTCTTGTGCGCGACACACCTTCGGTTCGTGGTCTATGCATGTGTGAAGTTTCATGAAAATATTCCAAAGGGTGGTGGAGTTATGCTCTGGACACGAAATCAGTGAGAGAAACAAAAAAGGGAGATAACTCAAAAATTAGCTATGCAAAAGTTGTCATTCTTGTGCGTGACACACCTTCGGGTCGTGGTCTATGCATGTGTGAAGTTTCATGAAAATATTCCAAAGGGTGTTCGAGTTATGCTCCGGACAAGTGTCTGCGGCGGACGCGAACGCGGCGCGCTGTCAAATCCATAGTATCCCCCGACGGAGTCCGGGGATACAATTATTTTATTTCAATATGAATATGTATGCATACGTATGGTAAATAAATAAACTGTTAATTAAACTGAATATTACACAACGTCTCGTCTTTGTCTCGACATTTCCATTGTAAACGTGTTTATTTTACTATGCTATAATTAAGCTTGACAACCACAACTTCACAACCATGGACCATTTTTATTGCTAGTGAAAGTTTTTTTATCACGGATCATTTGCATACACAAGCAGTAAAGTGTTTGCAAAAGATCGGCGCAAAATAACATTCAATAAACGAAAGTAGACAGGGGCGAAACATCATATCCCAAGAATGTGTCTATAAATAGCACAATGGTTTATTAAATATACAAACTATACAAATAAAATTTAAACGAAATTGCACAATTTGGCATTTAAAAATGTTAAAGGCGGAATATTATTATATTACTCCGGAATACAAATACGAACATGTCCCTTCATATTAAAACGTCCATGAATAGTTATAAAAGCGAAACAAATCAAACAGACCGCCAATCGTGATATTCACACCTCGTTGGGCAAACAGATCAGCTGGCGACAACTATCAATAGCATTTTACGTTGATTGACCGACCAAGGGACAGTGACTTTGGTTCGAGAGTTCGACTTTGTCGTAGTTCGAGTTTTAGGTATAAAAATATATGATTTATATAGGGAAATTTGTCGGGACCACAAGACGAGTTCGAATTTTCCGGAGTGTTCGACAGACCGGTTCGAGAGATCGATCTTCTACTGTACTATTAAAACTATTGTCGTGGGGCACGGCAGCTATAACAATATATGGTGGTACACTGTATAAGATGGCTAGTTTCCACGTACAGTTCCTGTAGAGGTGGGGCACGGTGGGGAGGGGTACTCCAACTCTATGTCGGGGGGTGACAGCTATAACAATATTTGGTGGTACACAGTATAAGATGGGGGGCTGGTTTCCACGTACCGTCCCTGTAGAGGTGGGGGACGGTGGGGTGGGCGTATTCCTGCTCTATGTCGGGGGGTGACAGCTGTAACAATATATGGTGGTACACAGTATAAGATGGGGGGCTGGTTTCCACGTACCGTCCCTGTAGAGGTGGGGGACGGTGGGGTGGGTGTATTCCTGCTCTATGTCGGGGTTGCCCAGTAGTCGGGTGAGGATGAAGCGCGACAGCCCGACCATGTCGCTGTTCGACTGCAGCGGTAACACCTCGCCGAATATTGTCTGTTCACGGAAGAAAATATATACATGTACTGTTTATGTAACCATGTTAGCTGATTATCATTAAATAATGCACAAGTGATTCTTGCGTTAAACAAAATTTGTTTAGCGATAAGACCCAATCACGAAGGCATTATTTAAAGGGTGTGTCCGAGAACATGATTTTATTGGTCAAACGCAACACATAATTGCGACGTTACCAACGTCATTTCTCCATATATGGTAAACATGAGAGTGGTGTGAATTATTGCTGCTCTACAGATCCAAGGGGTGTAATGCACCGTTATATTTATGTCAAATATTTGTGGAAATGTAAGAAAATACTGTAGTATAACAGTAAAAGAGGCTGCAAGTGAATAAATGTAGATTATCGACTGGTGTTTAACGGCCTGTCAGTGGATAGTCATTTGAGGTTGGGTTAACAGGGTCGAATCTCATATTTCATATGCACGGATGGGGGAAAATCCCAAACTCAGAATATATGTATATACTAATCCTATTACTTTTATAATGGGTATAACCTGATAGGTATAAGCCTGGTGGTGCTTTAGTTTATTTGTTTGTTGATGGGCCATTTGTTTGTTTATTAGTGTTTAAAGGCCTATCAACAGGTAAGGTCATGTAAGGCCGGGCAAACAGGTTTGATACCATTTTAACATCAAGAACAACTATATTCAGCCCTGAAATTAGAATATCCTGACCTGGTGCCAGGTCCATACCACACCAAGTCACTTGGCCCCTTCCCCTAAAATAGGATTACGAATATCGTAATACTCACATAAAGGGTGTAACCAGATTCAACTGTCACATACAAAATGCCAAAGACATATGTGAGGGCCAACCAGGTAAGGATGAACCCCGATCGTTAAATTACCCATCACATGCTCCCAACTGCCACCACGTGCTTTAGTTTAACAAATATCAAGAAGCGGTGCGAAAGGAAAGAAATTTCCCCCAGATTGTGACCTTGACTTTGGGGTTAGCGGGGGTCTGATGGTCAAGGCATGATAGAGAACTATTAGAGGAATGGATGTGTAAAATAGCAAGAAGAGCAAAAAAGGAAACAAAAAATATAACATTTTCCCCAATGTCAAGTTTGTGAAAGCACTAAAATTGTGACCTTGACCTAGGGGTTTGAGGGGGTCTGGCATGGCATGATATATAGCATATTTTTCTTATTTTCCATGAAAACACATCTTAGTATTTCATTAATAGAATACGAGACAATTCTAATGAAATGCCAAGACATGTTTTCATTTCGAAGCAAACTTATCAATAATTGCTGTCTGCTGATGTGTAAACAGTAGTGCAATTTTATTTTACCCAATTAAAATTTTGGAATACCCAATTGCTTCAGAAATGATGGAGTGACAATACTCAATTAATAATTCCTATCTGGAGCCTGCTCTTTAGACACAAAGCTTATCTGGAGCACTGGGGGGCCGTAAGTGCAAAATTATGATAGTCCTGTAAATTTCACATTAACAATGTTTTAAATTATTGGATTTACATTTGCATATGCAGCCTATGCTCAATAAATGTAAATCCATCAATTGAAATTTACAGACAGTCCTAAATTTGCACTTATGAACAAAGTTTAGTGAAACTGTCCGCAGGACGGGTAGTACGTGGGATGGGTGACGTGCCACTGACCTCCATGCCGACCCTCAGCCAGAGGGGATTGTACGACAACAGCATGTCCAGTATCTTCTGCTTCACACCTACAAACCACACAAACATGTGAAACAGTGAAACGGTCCCAGGAACAGCTTAGGTCATGAGACACGCCATGTGATTTTGAACCTTCGGATATCTACGTAATCTCATGAAATACGATTGCAAAATTTGCAATATTTTCCATAAATGGATCAAAAGTTGACAACATTTTCAGAGTACAAAAATTAACAGAGTCCCTGTGGCCGAGGGGCCAAGCGGAAAATGAGCGGACATGCCACATTACTCTGAAAATTTTGTCAACTTTTGACTTTATTTATGAAAAATATTGTAAATTTTGTAAACGTATTTAATGAAATTACGCAGATGTCCGAAGGTACAAAATCACATGGCGTGTCTCATATGTGGATGTGATTGGAGAAATGGAGCTTATGGGATTTGCGACCAGTGTAGCTCCTGATCAAATAGCATACTACAGTAGCCTGATAATGATCTATATTGCTGGTTAGAAGTACGACAGAGTTTCATTGATAGAATGGCGAACAGTGCAGATCCTGATCAGACTGCAGATGCACAGGCTGATCTGGACCTACACTGGTCGCAAAACCCATAAGTCACATGTAGAGAGAGAAAGGGCCTCAATTTAAAGTCTGATCCGAAAGAAATCACTTATCACAAATATATTACTTACCGAGGTCGGCATGCAACATGCGATCCTTGCGAACGAGCAGCCGACCGCTGTCCACCTCGAGTTCAATCTTCTGGATGACCTTAACGACGACCTCCGACTGGAACAGTTGGCATGACGACCGGCGCAGGCAATTCAACTTGCGACAGGCAGAGTAAGCACGGAACGAGAGCACTTCATTGGTGGGTGCCAGCTTTATATTACCCTTGGCAACGTCCACGGCCAATTTCCCAACATCCACTGCAACAAGTTATGCTATAAATAGCCAAATGTGTGACCTTGACCAAAGGTGAGAGTCTAACACAGGTCAAAAATACACATAACGTCCCGTCGTGAACATGTTGAGCTATCACTGAGAAAGTGATGAAAGGATATGGATACAGAGAGAACTGCACAATTTGCCTACGGTAGCTCATTATTGAATTGTCAATTCTCAGAGCTCCAGATAAACTTTGTGTCTAAAGAGTATTGTACCCCCTGATTTCAAATTCAATGTGTATTTTATTTTTGGATTATTGATTTTCTTCATTATTAAATAGGGAACAAATGATCAAAACGTGAAACAAATTTAAACATGCACTAATTTGAGCTGCAAAAATCCAACATGGTTTGCTTTTTGCAGCTCAACAAAGTACATACATTTGTCAAGATTATTACAGTATTTTCACTGCTCAATTTGAAAATATTTTATACTCCCACATTTGATAATCAATGCGTATTCAGCTAAAACAAGTGCGTAAAACACGGCAATACACACCTTATCTGGAGCTCTGTAGCCAATTTCATCAACATTGCAAAGTATACTTTGAGGAGTAATCATTTATTTTTCCTGAAATGCATTATTTCATATAGAACTAACAAATGCATATATTTCATGATTACAAGTATGCAGAATTATTATACTGAATTTATTACATTATCACAGCCAAAATGGCTGTGATAATGTAATAAAGTTTCAAGGTAATGGGCGAAGCAGTTGCAGAGATATAGTATAACGAAAAACTTTTAACCAAAAAACTTTAACCAGACATACGTTAAAAAGTTAACGTTGAAAATGGCTAAGTCAATTACGTAGAAATAATAGGTGAAGGTAAAAACAAGAGCTCCGCGGAGCAAAATGTCCCGCCTGGCGCAGTTTGATAGTATATATGGAGCTTGTAATAACCTTGGGGTTAGTGAGCAACATGGGCTGTCTGTAGAATGATGCGGGATGTTGTTACAAATGCATGTATGGAATATTTAAGCATAAACTGAGCGTTAATTTGTAAGTCAGTGACCTTGACCTTTGGGGTTAGCAGGCACCATGGGCTTTCTGTAGAATGATGCGGGATGTTGTTACAAATGCAGATATGGAATATTAAAGCATAAACTGAGCGTCGACTTTTCCAAACATGGAAATTTCTAATTCAGTGACCTTGACCTTTGGGGTTAGCGGGCACCATGGGCTTTCTGTGGAATGATGCGGGATGTTGTTACAAATGCATATATGGCATATTAAAACATAAACTGAGCGTTAACTTTTCCAAACACGGAAATTTCTAAGTCAGCGACCTTGACCTTTGTGGTTTGCGGGCACCATGGGCTTTTTGTAGAATGATGCGGGATGTTGTTACAAAAGCATGTATGGAATATTAAAGCATAAACTGAGCGTTAACCTTTCCAAACACGCAAATTTCTAATTCAGTGACCTTGACCTTTGGGGTTAGCAGGCACCATGGGATTTCTGTAGAATGATGCGGGATGTTGTTATAAATGCATGAATGGAATATTAAAGCATAAACTGAGCATTAACTTTTGCAAACACGGAAATTTCTAAGTCAGTGACCTTGACCTTTGGGGTTAGCGGGCACCATGGGCTTTCTGCAGAATGATGCGGGATGTTGTTACAAATGCATGTATGGAATATTAAAGCATAAACTGAGCGTTAACTTTTCCAAACACGGAAATTTCTAAGTCAGTGACCTTGACCTTTGTGGGCACCATGGGCTTTCTGTAGAATGATGCGGGATGTTGTTACAAATGCATATATGGTATATTAAAACATAAACTCAGCGTTAACTTTTCCAAACACGGAAATTTCTAAGTCAGCGACCTTGACCATGGGCTTTCTGTAGAATGATGCGGGATGTTGTTACAAAAGCATGTATGGAATATTAAAGCATAAACTGAGCGTTAACTTTTCCAAACACGCAAATTTCAAATTCAGTGACCTTAAACCTTTGGGGTTAGCAGGCACCATGGGATTTCTGTAGAATGATGTGGGATGTTGTTACAAATGATTGTATGGAATATTAAAGCATAAACTGAGCGTTAACTTTTGCAAACACGGAAATTTCTAAGTCAGTGACCTTGACCTTTGGGGTTAGCGGGCACCATGGGCTTTCCGCAGAATGATGCTGGATGTTGTTACAAATGCATGTATGGAATATTAAAGCATAAACTGAGCGTTAACTTTTCCAAACACGGAAATTTCTAAGTCAGCGACCTTGACCTTTGCGGTTTGCGGGCACCATGGGCTTTCTGTAGAATGATGCGGGATGTTGTTACAAATGCATGTATGGAGTATTAAAGCATACATAAATTGAGCGTTAACTTTTCCAAACACGGAAATTTCTAAGTCAGCGACCTTGACCTTTTGGGTTAGCGGGCACCATGGGCTTTCTGTAGAATGATGCAGGATGTTGTTACAAATGCATGTATGGAATATTAAAGCATAAACTGAGCATTAACTTTTGCAAACACGGACATTTCTAAGTCAGCGACCTTGACCTTTGGGGTTAGCGGGCACCATGGGCTTTCTGGAGAATGATGCGGGATGTTGTTACAAATGCATGTATGGAATATTAAAGTATTCCATTGAGGGAAACAGAAGTTACAATGAATTAACCTGAGCGTTAAGTTTTAGAAACAGCTAAACGCAAAAACTTAACGTTGAATGCATGTGAAAAGTAGGTCAATCAACCATGAAAACTAGGTCTAGGTCAAGGTCACATGGGCTCCCTCTGTGTGAGATGGTTACACCACAGTGTTGATGTATACCAAGTATGGAGGTCGTAGGTGTTATAGTTTTCTGGAAACTGACCTAAATGCAAAAACTTAACGTGAAATGTTGACGCCGACGCTGCCGCCGACGCCGACGGAAAAGCTATGCCTATGTCCCGCTTCTGCTAAAGCAGGCGGGACAAAAATGGTCACATGTTAGATAGTTTTATGTGGTAGGCACCCCTTGGTTATGAAGCTGTGAAAGTTTGGTGGTCCTAGGTGGTACAGTACCAAAGAAATGGACTCAAACACGAAAACTTAACATTGATTGTGGACGACCGCTTCCGCACGCCCGCCCGCCGCCCGCTGCCCGCCGCCCGCCCGGCTTTCGCCAATCCAATAGCCTGGATTTTTTTTCAAAAAACCTGGCTAAAAACATAGGAACCTTGGTAATGTGTTATAACAGGGATTAAAGAAAAAGTTTAACTTACTTTTTTTCTCACTTATTGATACTTTTAGCTACCGTACTTGAACATGGACATGTACTTGTACAGATACTATATGGGATTTAGTACTAAACCCATTGACCCGGCCTTAAATGACCTTAGTTGTTGATAGGCCGTTAAACCCCAACAGACAAAAAACAGCAGCAAGGTCAAAGGTCAGTACTGTGTGCTATATGACAGCAGCAAGGTCAAAGGTCAGTACTGTGCTATAACAGCGCAGCAAGGTCAAAGGTCAGTACTGTGCTATAAGAGAGCACAGGTTGAAGTAATATACCAAGGCCTATAAATAGATTAAATATACTGGTACATGTACGAATGGGGAGAAAATCCCACAATCAGAACTGAATATTTACAAGAAACAAGAGTGCCATAAGTCACAAAATAAGCCCATCGAAGATGGGCCAGACAGCGAAGATGCAGAAATGTGAAGCACAAAATGTTTTTTATACGATTTAAATAAGTGTATAATTGTGTCACTATTCCATCATTTCTAAAAATTACGAGTGCCCGCTAAACAGACATTATCATTCAGTAATATTTATTTTACTGATAGTGACGTGCGGTGGTATCAGGCTATTTTCATATGCAAATGAGGCATGATATTTTTTAATTATTTATATTAATTAAATGAGTCACCTGAAAAAATAATATTTTGGACAGACAAAGTATCATCATTGCACATTGAAAAATAAATACAGAGAATAAATAGGAATGTCCGTCAACATTTTAAGGAAACACGGTTATGGCCCCTGACCCGAGGGTGTAAATTTACTTCCGATATAAAATGTATAATAATGTGAATCAATATGTAGGGTAATGGTGAATGAATGTTTACCGGTATTTTAGCCAGAAAATGTCTCGGATGATGTCTCTGAAATAAAGAACATTTTGTGCCTACTGAGCGGGCATGTACCATTAACAAATGTAGAAAAAATGGCTCAGTTAAAAAGGTGATAATTTTGTTAAAAAATATTTTTTTGGCATAAAACACAAAGGTGCACATCTTCAATATGTGTAGAAGACGTGTGTATAGTTTCAGATCGAATGACAGCACAGTTTCAGAGGAGTTGTGTACACAAACTATGTACCCTATATAGAATTGTATACAAACATGTAGAAAAATGGCTATTAAAGTTAAAAAGGTGATATTTTTGTTAAAAAATTATTCTTCGGCATAAAAACACCAAGGTGCACATCTTCAATATGTGTAGAAGACGTGTGTATAGTTTCAGATCCATTGACTGAACGGTTTCAGAGGAGTTGTGTACACAAACTCTGTACCCTATATAGAATTGAATAAAAAAAATGTAGGAAAAGCTTTAACTAAAAAACTGTAACCGGACACACGTACGTACGTGTGCAGACGGACGTATGCCAAAGTGCGACTATATCGCGCTTTCCACAAGTGGTCGCGACAAAAACTTTAACCAAAAACTTTAACCAAAAATTTCAAAGTAATTAGACCTTGACATTGGGCACAGGGGCCGCACGGGTGGGTGGTAGAATGAAAATATGGATGATGATAAACAGGCATGTGAAGGTTCAAGGTAATGGGCAAACAAGGTGCATAATTATAGTACATGAAAAAACTTTTAACCAAAAACTTTAACCAAAAACTTCAAAGTAATTTGACCTCGACATTGGGCACAGGGGCCGCACGGGAGGGGGGTAGAACAGAGATATAGTATAACGAAAAACTTTAACCAAAAACTTTAACCGGACACACGTACACACGTACGTACGTACGCCAAAGTGCCGACTATATCGCGCTTTCCGCAAGCGGGCGCGACAAAAATACTTTTTTCAGTATAAAAACACCAAGGTGCACATCTTCAATATGTGTAGAAGACGTGTGTATAGTTTAAGACGAGTTGTGTACACAAACTATGCAGTTTTTCTGTCCACTGCCCACCGCCCGCCCGCCCTGCGGTAAAACATAATACAGACCAAATTGTTTTTTAAAACGGTCATATATAAACTATATATTCAGCCTTGAAATCAAAATAATCCTGATCTGGTGCCAGGTTCTCACCCTGTTATAGCACAGAACTGACCTTTGACCTTGCTGCTGTAATCAGAGCTCCAGATAAGCGCTTTGTCTAAAGAGTACTATACCCCCTGATTTCAATATCATTGCGTATTTTACTTTTACAATTGGGTTATTGATTTTATTCATTATTAAATCGGGAACAAATGATAAAAAATATAACAAATTTCAACATTCACTTATTTGAGCTGCAGAAAGCAAACACTGTTGGCTTTTTGCAGCTCAACTAAGCGAATTTTCAATTTTATGACAGTATTTTCACAACTCAATTTGAAAATCAATGCGTATTTTCACATTGCTGTGCGTATTTTGTACTCCCACTTTGATAATCAATGCATATTCAGCTAAAATAATTGCGTAAAATACGCACCTTATCTGGAGCTCTGTGTAATATAGCACAAAGTATTGACCTTTGTTAATATAGCACAGTACCGAGTACTGACCTTTGACCTTGACATTGGTACTCTGGTACTCCTCAGCCGGCGTGAGGATGAAGTTGAGCCAGTTGACAAACCCCCGCTCCTGCTTCTCCATCCAGCGTTCATCGTAGTACATGTTCTTGGCGGCAAACGGCATTGGGTGCTTCGGTAACGCTGAAACGATACAAGCACAGTGCTTCAAATGAGCGGTAGTAACACAAAAGTGAACAGAGGCTCACGGATACCCCTGGTCGCCACTTGGACCGACTAACAAAAACTTTTAACGCAAATCTTACGGACAGGCGGACGAACTTACAGAAATACGAAAACTATATACCCCTCGACATACTTCGTCTGCCGGGGTACAAGAACTAAACATTTCATGTACAGTCGCATGTCAATGAATAGCTATCTCTATAGAATTGTGGACTGTTTACCCATTTCATGCTGAGGATACGCCATTTAGTTTGGGGAAAATCATAAATATTTTCTTTAAATGACCTCAGAAATATATGTTGTGACCACCATTTGAACTGTCTCGTTGAGACGGTTCTAGAGGTTGCACCATAATATAGTTAGTTGTAATATGTAGTAAGTTACAAACCTGTTATCGGTTTCTTGACGAGGATAAGCTTCGACTGAGGCAACCCCCGTGATGAAGCAGCTGAAGACTTGGGCTTCGTAACCTGTCTGGCTGGCTTCGCACTCGCAGATGCTATAGAGCACAGTAATCACTATCATTAGACATACAATGACAAAATGCCGAGATACAGTAAAGCTGTTACCAGTATACACAGCTCCAGATAAGCTGCGTATTTGCTTAAATACCCAAATAATTCCAGCACAAAAATATTTACACAATTCCCTAACATTTGATTGGCCCGTAGCAAGTCTCTGTCCAAAATTTATATTCCAGTAAACTCCCAGGCCAAACTACTTTCCGTAACCGTGAGGCGCAGTTAAAATAAGTCTTAAGAAAACGGAAAATAAACACATTTTCTTGATGAATTTATTTCAAATGCTGGAATTATAAGGAATGAATGGCCTTTTTGTTGAATTTATCGGGGATATAAACTTGGAAAAGTCGCGGGAATACTGGACGAAGGCCTTCGTCCAGTATTCCCGCGACTTTTCCAAGTTTATACACCGATAAATTCAACAAAAAGGCCATTCATTCCTATATTAAAATCAGACGTAAAGTAGCACTGGCTTCCTATAAACGCACTGCCGCATATGGTGCATTTCTCGCTTGTTTTGTTTTCCCTCATATTCTTTCTATTTAAATATACCTCATTTGTTTATCGTTAGTGATTCAGACCGCAGCACCAGACACAACATCATTATGACATCATATACTGTATTGACGCCATGAACGTTACGTTAATGCGAATAACGTCAATGAATGCAAGTGTCAAATGTATTCAAGTTGGATGAATGGTTTGAAAGATAATGGTCAAGTGACACTACTTATTGACCCACTCCCTCATATCTGTGACTGGAGAAATAGGGCTTATGGGATTTGCGATCAGTGTAGCTCCTGACCAAATACATGTAACACACTGATATAGCCTGATAATAATCTACATTGCTTGTTAGAAGCGTCACGGGCGTTTCTTTGATGGAATGGCGAAAAGTGCAGTGTAGCACTAAACATCTGATATGGATCTCAGAGCTCCAGATAAGTTGTGTATTTGCTTAAATACCCAATCAAAATTGCCAAAAAAGTGAGTATCAAAAAGCAATAAAGTTTGTGGTACCTTTATCATGCTGCAGAAAAGAATAAATAGACCACAAATATAGCATATTTTTCTTATTTTCCATGAAAACATATCTTGGTATTTCATTAGAATTGTCCAAGGAGACAATTCTAATGAAATGCAAGGACATGTTTTCATTTCGAAGCAAACTATTCAATAATTGCTGTCCGTTGGTGTGTAAACAGTAGTGTGATTTTATTTTACCCAATTAAAATTTTGAAATACCCAATTGCTTCAGAAATGATGGAGTGACAATACTCAATTACTAATTCATTATCATGAGCACTGGATCTACACTGATCCCCAATCAGCATGTTCAGTTCAGTTCTGCTTATAACAACTACTGTCTGTTTCCACGAAATAAGGCTGCCCAAATTTTACGGCTATATAAACAATTCAAAAACAAGATTTCTTTTGATAATATTAAATTAAAGAAAAAATTAAGAATGAGCCTTCTTTTTATTTCGTGAAATTTGGTCAAATATTGATTTTATTGCGAAAAAAAAAAAAAAAACAATTTCCCCATGTTAAATCCCCATAGACATCTTCAAGGAGTGAAGATGTCTATGGGATTTAAACATGGGGAAAAATTTTTTTTGAATTTTTAGAAATTACTGGATCGATTTTTTTAAAATTTAACTTTTGTTTTTTCTTAGAATCATATCCAATTATCTAGCAGGTTTCGGAGTCAATTTCCAAAAAAATCGGTTTTTTGATCCTCCCACACTTCCTTACCACTTTTTCCCCCATGTTAAAATTCCTCAGACAAATCAATATTTGACCAAATTTTCACGGGAAATAAAAATTTTTATTTTTTTAAAAAAAAAAAAGATGGCACATTCTTAAATTTTTCCTTTAATTTAATATTATCGAAAAAATATGGTTTTTTGTGAATTGTTCATGTGGCCGTAAAATTTGGGCAGCTTTCGTGAAACAGACTATAGAGCAAATGAGCAGAGGTTCATGGATACCCCGGCCACTGCCTGGACCGACAAATAAAAACTTTAACACAAACTTTATGGATGGAAGAACAGAAATTTATCAGATAAATACCCCTCGACATACTTCATCCATCGTATCCCATAAACAGTAATGGTACTTATGATCACCAGACCTCCAGATAAGGTGCGTATTGGCATATTTTACGCACTTATTTTAGCAGAATATGCATCGATTAATTTGATTATGAGCAATGGGAGTACAAAATCTCAAATCCCACAGCAATGTGAAAATACGCATTGATTTTCAAACAGAGTAATGAAAATACTGTAATAAAGTTGAAAATTTACTTAGTTGAGCTGCAACAGGAGTGACGAAGGTCACAATATACGCCCGTTGAGGCAAGGCCAGTAACAAGGGGATATAACTCACAGAAAACCAATAGAGTTCTTCATCTTCATGTGATAAAACATATACTGAATATGGTTACGATCCGTCAAGTAGAACTTGAGTTATTGCGTGGACAAGGATACGGAGTCTGATAATTAACAAGAGCTGTAGGAGAACAGCATAGCTTGACTACGAGGGTTGTCGATGTACACTTCATATGGGTGTTTATCATCATCTATATTTTCATTCTACCCCCTCCCGTGCGGCCCCTGTGCCCAACGTCAAGGTCAAATTACTTTGAAGTTTTTGGTTAAGTTCTTTGGTTAAAGTTTTTGGTTAAGTTTTTTGGTTAAGTTTTGTGGTTAAAAGTTTTTGGTTAAGTTTTTTGGTTAAGTTTTTTGGTTAAAGTTTTTTGTTATGCTATATCTCTGCAACTGCTTTGCCCATTACCTTGAAACTTCACATGGGTGTTTAATCATCATCTATATTTTCATTCTACCCCCCTCCTTCCCGTGCGGGCCCCTGCCCCAATGTCAAGGTCAAATTACTTTGAAGTTTTTTTTTTGGTTTTAAGTTTTTTGGTTCAAGTTTTTATTTTTTGGTTAAAGTTTTTTGGTTATAGTTTTTCGTTTTTATATATCTGCAACTGCTTTGCCCATTACCTTGAAACTTTTCACATTGGGAGTTTATCATCATCTATATTTTCATTCTACCCCCCTTCCGTGCGGCCCCTGCGCCCAATGTCAAGGTCAAATTACTTTGAAGTTTTTGGTTAAGTTTTTTGGTTCAAGTTTTTGGTTAAAGTTTTTGGTTAAGTTTTTTGGTTAAGTTTTTGGTTAAAGTTTTTCGTTAATACTATTCTCTGCAACTGCTTTGCCCATTACCTTGAAAACTTCACATGGGTTTTAAATCATCATCTATATTTTCATTCTACCCCCCTCCCCCCTCCCGTGCGGCCCCTGTGCCCAATGTCAAGGTCAAATTACTTTGAAGTTTTTGGTTAAGTTTTTTGGTTAAAGTGTTTGGTTAAGTTTTTTTGGTTAAGTGGTTAAGTTTTTTGGTTTGTTTTTGTTATACTATATCTTTTTTTTTAGTGTCCATGCCTCGCCACAAGGCGCGACATGCAGGCCGCGGCCATCTAGTTGTATTGGACGTAAATTTTCACAATGATATTGGCAGAGCTCTAGATAAGCTGCGTATTTGCTTAAATACCCATTTAAAATTGCCAAAACCCCAATTGAAATCAGAAGTAGCGAGTATCAAAAAGCAATATAAATTGTGCGGTAGCTTTACCATGCAGCAGAAAATAATAAACAGACCACAAATACATGTATAGCATATTTTTCTTATTTTCCATGAAAACACATCTTGGTATTTCATTAGAATTGTCTCGAAGGAGACAATTCTAATGAAATGCCAAGACATGTTTTTATTTCGAAGCAATCTATTCAATAATTGCTGTCTGTTGATGTGTAAACAGTAGTGTGATTTTATATTTTACCCAATTAAAATTTTGAAATACCCAATTGCTTCAGAAATGATGGAGTGACAATACTCAATTACTAATTCTTCTCTTTCTGACATTACATTACTATTTATTCTCCGTATTTATTTTTTGATGCGCAATGATCATACATTATAATTGTCGAAAATATTATTAAATGGTTATACATGTATCTTTATTTTTAGAACTGGTGGAATAGTGACACCATTACACAATTATTTAATTCCTATAAAGAACATGCTGTGCCTACTGAGTGGGCATGTACCTTTAAATTTTGTTGTCTGCTGTTTATTTTTATGCTCAAAGTCTTGGTAGAGCCGGCAGCATACATGTATAGTGTTCGGACTGTGTGTCTTTTCATCCGTGATCCGATTAAATTCTGTCTTGTGAACTTCTAATTCCCTTGAAGGATTACTTTAATTTGCTTTTTATAAAAGTCCGTTTTTATCAAACGGGCCTATAAAAAGAAAATTACTTATTGTATTATGTATTCTATTCACCTTGTGCGGGCGGCAAAATGAAGAAGCCTATTGATTTGCGAAAATTTCCGATGACTTATCTCCCCTTGGGAGCCATTTTAATTTTCGCACTTTGTATCTTTGTCCGCGCAATAACTCAAGTTCTACTTCACCGATCATAACAAAATTTGGTATGCATGTTTATCCCAGGAATTTGAAGAAGCCTATTGATTTTCAAAATTTCCGATGACTTATCTCCCCTTGGTAGCCATTGTGACGTATTATGGATTCACCTTGTGTAGGCAGCGGCGGGCAGAACTTTTCCACGTGATAACTTATATGTAAGTTCTACTCGGCCGATGTTAACCAAATTCGGCATATAGCTTTGTCGCGACAAGAGGAAGAACCCTATTGATTTTCGGAAATTTCTGATGAGTCCTCTCCCCCTGACATCCGAAACAGATTTTCGCTACAGGTATCCTTGTCCACGCGATAACTTAAGTTTTTCTAGGCCGATGTTAACCGAATGTTGCATATAGCTTCATCACGACAAGAGGAAGAACCCTATTGATTGTCGGAATATTTACTTGAGGTATCTCCCTCTGGCGTCCGAAACAGATTTTTCTCTACGGGTATCCATATTGCACCTTGTATCTTTGTCCACGCAATAAGTTCATGTTCTACTTCACTGATCTTAACCAAATTCGGTATACATGTTTATTACGGCAAGACTAAGTAGCCTATTGCTTTTGAAAATTTCGGCCAGTCAACAAGGGGAGATAACTCACTGAAAACCAGTGTAGAACTCAAGTTATTGTGTGGACAATGTTAAAGTCCGATTATTAACAAGAGTTGTCAGAACACAACGAAGCTCGCCTGTTGGCAGCCTTCACTCAAACTTGGCACATTTGCATAAAAAAAACATGAATATTATATAACTTGACCTTGGGTTAAGGGGCGTGCGGTGGACCTTGACCTTGGGGAAAATCATAAATATTTTCTTTAAATGACCTCAGAAATATATGTTGTGACCACCATTTGAACTGTCTCGCTGAGACGGTTCTAGAGGTTGCACCATAATATAGTTAGTTGTAATATGTAGTAAGTTACAAACCTGTTATCGGTTTCTTGACGAGGATAAGCTTCGACTGAGGCAACCCCCGTGATGAAGCAGCTGAAGACTTGGGCTTCGTAACCTGTCTGGCTGGCTTCGCACTCGCAGATGCTATAGAGCACAGTAATCACTATCATTAGACATACAATGACAAAATGCCGAGATACAGTAAAGCTGTTACCAGTATACAGAGCTCCAGATAAGCTGCGTATTTGCTTAAATACCCAAATAATTCCAGCACAAAAATATTTACACAATTCCCTAACATTTGATTGGCCGTAGCAAGTCTCTGTCCAAAATTTATATTCCAGTAAACTCCCAGGCCAAACTACTTTCCGTAACCGTGAGGCGCAGTTAAAATAAGTCTTAAGAAAACGGAAAATAAACACATTTTCTTGATGAATTTATTTCAAATGCTGGAAGAATTATAAGGAATGAATGGCCTTTTTGTTGAATTTATCGGGGATATAAACTTGGAAAAGTCGCGGGAATACTGGACGAAGGCCTTCGTCCAGTATTCCCTCGGACTTTTCCAGTTTATACACCGATAAATTCCAGAAAAAGGCCATTCATTCCTATATTAAAATCAGACGTAAAGTAGCACTGGCTTCCTATAAACGCACTGCCGCATATGGTGCATTTCTGCGGTTGTTTTCCCTCATATTCTTTCTATTTAAATATACCTCATTTGTTTATCGTTAGTGATTCAGACCGCAGCACCAGACACAACATCATTATGACGTCATATACTGTATCGACGCCATGAACGTTACGTTAATGCGAATAACGTCAATGAATGCAAGTGTCAAATGTATTCAAGTTGGATGAATGGTTTGAAAGATAATGGTCAAGTGACACTACTTATTGACCCACTCCCTCATATCTGTGACTGGAGAAATAGGGCTTATGGGATTTGCGATCAGTGTAGCTCCTGACCAAATACATGTAACACACTGATATAGCCTGATAATAATCTACATTGCTTGTTAGAAGCGTCACGGGCGTTTCTTGATGGAATGGTCGAAAAGTGCAGTGTAGCACTAAACATCTGATATGGATCTTCAGAGCTCCAGATAAGTTTGCGTATTTGCTTAAATACCCAATCAAAATTGCCAAAAAAGTGAGTGTCAAAAAGCAATAAAGTTTGTGGTACCTTTATCATGCTGCAGAAAAGAATAAATAGACCACAAATATAGCATATTTTTCTTATTTTCCATGAAAACATATCGGTATTTCATTAGAATTGTCCAAGGAGACAATTCTAATGAAATGCAAGGACATGTTTTCATTTCGAAGCAAACTATTCAATAATTGCTGTCCGTTGGTGTGTAAACAGTAGTGTGATTTTATTTTACCCAATTAAAATTTTGAAATACCCAATTGCTTCAGAAATGATGGAGTGACAATACTCAATTACTAATTCATTATCATGAGCACTGGATCTACACTGATCCCCAATCAGCATGTTCAGTTCAGTTCTGCTTATAACAACTACTGTCTGTTTCACGAAAGCTGCCCAAATTTTACGGCTATATAAACAATTCAAAAACAAGATTTCTTTTGATAATATTAAATTAAAGAAAAAATTAAGAATGAGCCTTCTTTTTATTTCGTGAAATTTGGTCAAATATTGATTTTATTGCGAAAAAACAATTTCCCCATGTTAAATCCCCATAGACATCTTCACGGAGTGAAGATGTCTATGGGGATTTAACATGGGGAAATTTTTTTGAATTTTAGAAATACTAGGATCGATTTTTAAAATTTAAACTTTTGTTTTCTTAGATCATCCAATCTATCTAGCCAGGTTTCGGAGTCAATTTCCAAAAAAAATCGGTTTTTGACTCCTCCCACACTTCCTTACCACTTTTTCCCCCATGTTAAATTCCCACAGACAAATCAATATTTGACCAAATTTCACGAAATAAAAAGAAGGCACATTCTTAAATTTTCCTTTAATTTAATATTATCGAAAAAAATATGGTTTTTGAATTGTTTATGTGGCCGTAAAATTTGGGCAGCTTTCGTGAAACAGACTATAGAGCAAATGAGCAGAGGTTCATGGATACCCCGGCCACTGCCTGGACCGACAAATAAAAACTTTAACACAAACCTTATGGATGGAAGAACAGAAATTTATCAGATAAATACCCCTCGACATACTTCATCCATCGTATCCCATAAACAGTAATGGTACTTATGATCACCAGACCTCCAGATAAGGTGCGTATTGGCATATTTTACGCACTTATTTTAGCAGAATATGCATCGATTAATTTGATTATGAGCAATGGGAGTACAAAATCTCAAATCCCACAGCAATGTGAAAATACGCATTGATTTTCAAATAGAGTAATGAAAATACTGTAATAAAGTTGAAAATTTACTTAGTTGAGCTGCAACAGGAGTGACGAAGGTCACAATATACGCCCGTTGAGGCAAGGCCAGTAACAAGGGGATATAACTCACAGAAAACCAATAGAGTTCTTCATCTTCATGTGATAAAACATATACCGAATATGGTTACGATCCGTCAAGTAGAACTTGAGTTATTGCGTGGACAAGGATATGGAGTCTGATAATTAACAAGAGCTGTAGGAGAACAGCATAGCTTGACTACGAGGGTGTCGATGTACACTTCATATGGGTGTTTTTATCATCATCTAATATTTTCATTCTATTCTACCCCCCCCCTCCCCGTGCGGCCCCTGTGCCCAACGTCAAGGTCAAATTACTTTGAATTTGTTTTTTGGTTAAGTTCTTTGGTTAAAGTTTTTGGTTAAGTTTTTGGTTAAGTTTTGTGGTTAAAATTTTTTTGGTTTTTGGTTAAGTTTTTTTGGTTAAGTTTTTTGGTTAAAGTTTTTTGTTATGCTAATATCTCTGCAACTGCTTTGCCCATTACCTTGAAACTTCACATGGTGTTATATCATCATCTATATAATTTACATTCTAACCCCCCTCTCCCGTGCGGCCCCCTGTGCCCAATGTCAAGGTCAAATTACTTGAAGTTTTTGGTTAAGTTTTTTTGTTGTTTTTAAAGTTTTTTTGTTTAGTTTTTTTTGGTTAAAGTTTTTTATTTTTCGTTATACTATATCTGCAACTGCTTTGCCCATTTTTTTTGCCCTACCTTGAAACTTCACATGGTGTTTATCATCATCTATATTTTCATTCTACCCCCCTTACGTGCGGCCCCTGCGCCCAATGTCAAGGTCAAATTACTTTGAAAGGGTTTTTTGGTTAAGTTTTTTGGTTCAAGTTTTTTGGTTAAAGTTTTTTGGTTAAGTTTTTGGTTTAAGGTTTATTTTTTGGTTATAAAGTTTTTCGTTATACTATATCTCTGCAACTGCTTTGCCCATTACCTTTGAAACGGTTCACATGTGTTTTATCATCATCTATATTTTTCATTCTAATTCCCCCCTCCCCCTCCGTGCGCCCCTGTCCCAATGTCAAGGTCAAATTACTTTTGAAGTTTTTGTTTGGTTTTTTAAAGTTTTTGGTTAATTTTTTTGGTTAAGTTTTTTATTGTTATGCTATATCTCTGCAACTGCTTTGCCCATCTTACCTTGAAACTTCACAGGGTGTTTATCATCATCAATATTTTTCATCTACCCCCCCTCCCGTGCGGCCCCTGTGCCCAATGTCAAGGTCAAATACTTTGAAGTTTTTTGGTTAAGTTTTTGTTTAAAGTTTTTGTTTTTTTTTTTGGAGTTTTTTGGTTAAAGTTTTTCGTTATCTATATCTGCAACTGCTTGCCCATTACCTTGAAACCTTCACATGGGTGTATATCATCATCTATATTTTCATTCTACCCCCCTTCCGGGCGCGGCCCCTGCCGCCCAATGTCAAGGTCAAATTACTTTGAAGTTTTTGGTTAAGTTTTTTGGTTCAAGTTTTTTGGTTAAAGTTTTTTAAATTGTGGTTTAAGTTTTTTTGGTTAAGTTTTTTTGTTAAAGTTTTTCGTTATACTATATCTCTGCAACTGCTTTGCCCATTACCTTGAAACTTCACAATGGGTGTTTATCATCATCTATATTCATCTACCCCCCTCCCGTGCGCCCCTGTGCCCAATGTCAAGTCAAATTACTTTGAAGTTTTTGGTTAAGTTTTTTGGTTAAAGTGTTTGGTTAAGTTTTTGGTTAAGTTTTTTGGTTAAAAGTTTTTGTTATACTATATTTTTTCTTTTTTTTTTATGTCCATGCCTCGCCACAAGGCGCGACATGCGGCCGCGGCCATCTAGTGTATTGGACGTAAAATTTTTTCACAATGATTTTATTGGCAGAGCTCTAGATAAGCTGCGTATTTTGCTTAAATACCCATTTAAAATTGCCAAAACCCCAATTGAAATCAGAAGTAGCGAGTATCAAAAAGCAATATAAATTGTGCGTAGCTTTACCATGCAGCAGAAAATATAAACAGACCACAAATACATGTATATTTTTCATTTTATTTTCTTATTTCCTTTTTTCCTATGAAAAACACATCTTTGGTATTTCATTAGAATGTCTCGAAGGAGACAATTCTAATGAAATGCCAAAGACAGTTTTTTATTTCGAAGCAATCTATTCAATAATTGCTGTCTGTTGATGTGTAAACAGTAGTGTGATTTTTATATATTTTACCCAATTAAAAATTTTGAAATACCCAATTTGCTTCAGAAATGATGGAGTGACAATACTCAATTACTAATTCTTCTCTTTTCTTGACATTACATTACTATTTATTCTCCGTATTTATTTTTTGATGCGCAATTGATCATACATTATAATTGTCGAAAAAATATATTAAATGGTTATACATGTATCTTTATTTTTAGAACTGGTGGAATAGTGACACCATTACACAATTATTTAATTTCCCTAAAAAGAAACAAACATGCTGTGCCTACTGAGTGGGCATGTACCTTTAAATTTTGTTGTCTGCTGTTTTATTTTTATATGCTCAAAGTCCCTTGGTAGAGCCGCAGCATACATGTATAGTGTTCGGACTGTGTGTCTTTTCATCCGTGATCCGATTAAATTCTGTCTTGTTGAACTTCTAATTCCCTTGAAGGATTTTACTTTAATTGCTTTTTATAAAAGTCCGTTTTTTTTATCAAACGGGCCTATAAAAAAGAAAATTATTACTTATTGTATATGTATTCACCTATTTCACCTTGTGCGGGCGGCAAAATGAAGAAGCCTATTGATTTGCGAAAATTTCCGATGACTTATCTCCCCTTGGGAGCCATTTTTTTTTTTAATTTTCGCACTTTGTATCTTTGTCCGCGCAATAACTCAAGTTCTAACTTCACCGATCATAACAAAATTTGGTATGCATGTTTTATCCCAGGAATTGAAGAAGCCTATGATTTTTCAAATTTCCGATGACTTATCTCCCCTTGGTAGCCATTGTGACGTATTATGGATTCACCTTGTGGTAGGCAGCGGCGGGCAGAAAACTTTACGTGATAACTTATATGTAAGTTCTACTCGGCCGATGTTAACCAAATTCGCATATAGCTTTGTCGCGACAAGAGGAAGAACCCTATTGATTTTCGGAAATTTCTGATGAGTCCTCTCCCCCTGACATCCGAAAACAGATTTTTTTTTTTTTCGCTACAGGTACCTTGTCCACGCGATAACTTAAGTTTTTTCTAGCCGATGTTAACCGTTTTTTTTTTAAGTAATGCATATAGCTTCATCACGACAAAGGAAGAACCCTATTGATTGTCGGAATATTTACTTGAGGTATCTCCCTCTGGCGTCCGAAACAGATTTTTCTCTACGGGTATCCATATTGCACCTTGTATCTTTGTCCACGCAATAAGTTCATGTTCTACTTCACTGATCTTAACCAAATTCGGTATACATGTTTATTACGGCAAGACTAAGTAGCCTATTGCTTTTGAAAATTTCCGATGACTTATCTCCCCTTGGCGGCTATTTTTAATTTTCGCACTGTATCCTTGTACACACAATAAGTTCTACTTGACCAATCGTGACCAAATTTGGTATACATGTTTATCACGGAAAGTGTTATTGCAAAATTCAATACATGCGCGGTCGATATGGGATGGGACAGGTGTAAGTGCGGACTAGGTGCGGGTCAATAAATTGTATTCGGAATGGGTAGCCCCAATAGAAGCTATATAGCAACATATAACAGGGAAGTATGATACAGAAACCTTAACCAAGGCCTGACGTGACAGTGACCACAAAGGGGAGATAAGTTATCAGAATTTTTTGAAAACCAATAGGCATCTTAGTCTTGCCGTGATAAACATGTATACCGAATTTGGTTACGATGAAGTAGAACTTGAGCTATTGCGTGGACAAGTAGACAAAAGTGCGAAAGTTATAACAAGAGTGTCGAAGGTCACAATATATGCCCGTTGAGGCAAGGCCAGTCAACAAGGGGAGATAACTCACTGAAAACCAGTGTAGAACTCAAGTTATTGTGTGGACAATGTTAAAGTCCGATTTTTACAAGAGTTGTCAGAAACACAACGAAGCTCGCCTTGTTGGCAGCCTTCACTCAAACTTGGCACATTTGCATAAAAAAAACATGAATATTATATAACTTGACCTTGGGTTAAGGGGCGTGCGGTGCGGTGGACCTTGACCTTGGGGAAAATCATAAATATTTTCTTTAAATGACCTCAGAAATATATGTTGTGACCACCATTTGAACTGTCTCGCTGAGACGGTTCTAGAGGTTGCACCATAATATAGTTAGTTGTAATATGTAGTAAGTTACAAACCTGTTATCGGTTTCTTGACGAGGATAAGCTTCGACTGAGGCAACCCCCACCGTGATGAAGCAGCTGAGACTTGGGCTTCGTAACCTGTCTGGCTGGCTTCGCACTCGCAGATGCTATAGAGCACAAAGTAATCACTATTCATTAGACATACAATGACAAAATGCCGAGATACAGTAAAGCTGTTACCAGTATACAGAGCTCCAGATAAGCTGCGTATTTGCTTAAATACCCAAAAATAATTTCCAGCACAAAAATTATTTACACACAATTCCCTAACATTTGATTGGCCCGTAGCAAGTCTCTGTCCTAAAATTTATATTCCAGTAAACTCCCAGCCAAACTACTTTCCGTAACCGTGAGGCGCAGTTAAAATAAGTCTTAAGAAAACGGAAAATAAACACATTTTTCTTGATGAATTTATTTCAAATGCTGGAATTATAAGGAATGAATGGCCTTTTTGTTGAATTTATCGGGGATATAAACTTGGAAAAGTCGCGGGAATACTGGACGAAGCCTTCGTCCAGTATTCCCTCGACTTTTCCAAGTTTATACACCGATAAATTCAACAAAAAGAAAAAGGCCATTCATTCCTATATTAAAATCAGACGTAAAGTAGCACTGCTTCCTCCTATAAACGCACTGCCGCATGGGTGCATTTCTGCGGTTTGTTTTCCCCTCATAATTCTTTTCTATTTAAATATACCTCATTTGTTTATCGTTAGTGATTCAGACCGCAGCACCAGACACAACATCATTATGACGTCATATACTGTATCGACGCCATGAACGTTACGTTAATGCGAATAACGTCAATGAATGCAAGTGTCAAATGTATTCAAGTTGGATGAATGGTTTGAAAGATAATGGTCAAGTGACACTACTTATTGACCCACTCCCTCATATCTGTGACTGGAGAAATAGGGCTTATGGGATTTGCGATCAGTGTAGCTCCTGACCAAATACATGTAACACACTGATATAGCCTGATAATAATCTACATTGCTTGTTAGAAGCGTCACGGGCGTTTCTTTGATGGAATGGCGAAAAGTGCAGTGTCAGTTGCACTAAACATCTGATATGGATCTCAGAGCTCCAGATAAGTTGCGTATTTGCTTAAATACCCAATCAAAATTGCCAAAAAAGTGAGTATCAAAAAGCAATAAAGTTTGTGGTACCTTTATCATGCTGCAGAAAAGAATAAATAGACCACAAATATAGCATATTTTTCTTATTTTCCATGAAAACATATCTTGGTATTTCATTTAGAATTGTCCAAGGAGACAATTCTAATGAAATGCAAGGACATGTTTTCATTTCGAAGCAAACTATTCAATAATTTGCTGTCCGTTGGTGTGTTAAAAACAGTAGTGTGATTTTTTTTTATTTTACCCAATTAAAATAATTTTGAATACCCAATTGCTTCAGAAATGATTGGACGTGACAATACTCAATTACTAATTCATTATCATGAGCACTGGATCTACACTGATCCCCAATCAGCATGTTCAGTTCAGTTCTGCTTATAACAACTACTGTCTGTTTCACGAAAGCTGCCCAAATTTTACGGCTATATAAACAATTCAAAAACAAGATTTCTTTTGATAATATTAAATTAAAGAAAAAATTAAGAATGAGCCTTCTTTTTATTTCGTGAAATTTGGTCAAATATTGATTTTATTGCGAAAAAACAATTTCCCATGTTAAATCCCCATAGACATCTTCACGGAGTGAAGATGTCTATGGGGATTTAACATGGGGAAATTTTTTTGAATTTTAGAAATACTGGATCGATTTTTAAAATTTAACTTTTGTTTTCTTAGATCATATCCAATCTATCTAGCCAGGTTTCGGAGTCAATTTCAAAAAAAATTCGGTTTTTGACTCCTCCCACACTTCCTTACCACTTTTTCCCCCATGTTAAATTCCCACAGACAAATCAATTTTTCGCAATAAAATCAATATTTGACCAAATTTCACGAAATAAAAAGAAGGCACATTCTTAAATTTTCCTTTAATTTAATATTATCGAAAAAAATATGGTTTTTGAATTGTTTATGTGGCCGTAAAATTTGGGCAGCTTTCGTGAAACAGACTATAGAGCAAATGAGCAGAGGTTCATGGATACCCCGGCCACTGCCTGGACCGACAAATAAAAACTTTAACACAAACCTTATGGATGGAAGAACAGAAATTTATCAGATAAATACCCCACCCTCGACATACTTCATCCATCGTATCCCATAAACAGTAATTGGTACTTATGATCACCAGACCTCCAGTAAGGTGCGTATTGGCATATTTTACGCACTTATTTTAGCAGGAATATGCATCGATTAATTTGATTATGAGCAATGGGGAGTACAAAATCTCAAATCCCCACAGCAATGTGAAAATACCGCATTGAATTTTCAAACAGAGTAATGAAAATACTGTAATTAAAGTTGAAAATTTACTTAGTTGAGCTGCACAGGAGTGACGAAGGTCACAATATACGCCCGTTGAGGCAAGGCCACCAGTAACAAGGGGATATAACTCACAGAAAACCAATAGAGTTCTTCATCTTCATGTGATAAAAACATATACGAATATGGTTACGATCCGTCAAGTAGAACTTGAGTTAGTTGCGTGGACAAGGATACGGATGTTCTGATAATTAACAAGAGGCTGTAGGAGAACAGCATTAGCTTGACTACGAGGGTTGTCGATGTACACTTCATATGGGTGTTTATCATTCATCTATTTTATTTTTTCATTCTAACCCCCCTACCGTGCGGCCCCCCTGTGCCCAACGTCAAGGTCAAATTACTTTGAAGTTTTTTTATTTTGGTTAAGTTCTTTGGTTAAAGTTTTTGGTTAAGTTTTTTGGTGGTTAAGTTTTGTGGTTTAAAAGTTTTTGGTTAAGTTTTTTGGTTAAAGTTTTTTGGTTAAGTTTTTTGTTATGTTATATCCTCTGCAACTGAGCTTTGCCCATTACCTTGAAACTTCACATTGGGTGTTTATCATCATCTATTTTCATTCTACCCCCACCTACCCCCCCTCCCGTGCGGCCCCTGTGCCCAATGTCAAGGTCAAATTACTTTGAAGTTTTTGGTTAAGTTTTTTGTTTTAAAGTTTTTGGTTTGAGTTTTTTGGTTAAAGTTTTTCGTATACTATATCTGCAATCTGCTTTGACCCATTACCTTGAAACTTCACATGGGTGGTTTGTCATCATCTATATTTTCATTCTACCCCCTTTCTGCGTGCGGGCCCCTGCGCCCAACTGTCAAGGTCAAATTACTTTGAAGGTTTTTGGTTAAGTTTTTTGTTTTCAAGTTTTTTGGTTAAAGTTTTTGGTTAAGTTTTTTGTGGTTAAGTTTTTTGGTTAAAGTTTTTTCGTTATACTATATCTCTGCAACTGCTTTGCCCATTACCTTGAAACTTCACATGGGTGTTTATCATCATCTATATTTTCATTCTACACCCCCCTCCCGTGCGGCCCCACCCTGTGCCCAATGTCAGGTCCAATTATACTTTGAAGTTTTTGGTTAAGTTTTTTGGTTAAAGTTTTTGGTTAAGTTTTTTGGTTAAGTTTTTTGGTTAAAGTTTTTTGTTATACTATATCTTTTTTTTTAGTGTCCATGCCTCGCCACAAGGCGCGACATGCAGGCCGCGGCCATCTAGTTGTATTGGACGTAAATTTTCACAATGATATTGGCAGAGCTCTAGATAAGCTGCGTATTTGCTTAAATACCCATTTAAAATTGCCAAAACCCCAATTGAAATCAGAAGTAGCGAGTATCAAAAAGCAATATAAATTGTGCGGTAGCTTTACCATGCAGCAGAAAAAAATAATAAACAGACCACAAATAACATGTATAGCATATTTTTCTTATTTTCCATGAAAACACATCTTGGTATTTCATTATAATTGTCTCGAAGGAGACAATTCTAATGAAATGCCAAGACATGTTTTTATTTCGAAGCAATCTATTCAATAATTGCTGTCTGTTGATGTGTAAACAGTAGTGTGATTTTATATTTTACCCAATTAAAATTTTGAAATACCCAATTGCTTCAGAAATGATGGAGTGACAATACTCAATTACTAATTCTTCTCTTTCTGACATTACATTACTACTGACATTACATTACTATTTATTCTCCGTATTTATTTTTTGATGTGCAATGATCATACATTATAATTGTCGAAAATATTATTAAATGGTTATACATGTATCTTTATTTTTAGAACTGGTGGAATAGTGACACCATTACACAATTATTTAATTCCTATAAAGAACATGCTGTGCCTACTGAGTGGGCATGTACCTTTAAATTTTGTTGTCTGCTGTTTATTTTTATGCTCAAAGTCTTGGTAGAGCCGGCAGCATACATGTATAGTGTTCGGACTGTGTGTCTTTTCATCCGTGATCCGATTAAATTCTGTCTTGTGAACTTCTAATTCCCTTGAAGGATTACTTTAATTTGCTTTTTATAAAAGTCCGTTTTTATCAAACGGGCCTATAAAAAGAAAATTACTTATTGTATTATGTATTCACCTTGTGCGGGCGGCAAAATGAAGAAGCCTATTGATTTGCGAAAATTTCCGATGACTTATCTCCCCTTGGGAGCCATTTTAATTTTCGCACTTTGTATCTTTGTCCGCGCAATAACTCAAGTTCTACTTCACCGATCATAACAAAATTTGGTACGCATGTTTATCCCAGGAATTTGAAGAAGCCTATTGATTTTCAAAATTTCCGATGACTTATCTCCCCTTGGTAGCCATTGTGACGTATTATGGATTCACCTTGTGTAGGCAGCGGCGGGCAGAACTTTTCCATGTGATAACTTATATGTAAGTTCTACTTGGCCGATGTTAACCAAATTCGGCATATAGCTTTGTCGCGACAAGAGGAAGAACCCTATTGATTTTCGGAAATTTCTGATGAGTCCTCTCCCCCTGACATCCGAAACAGATTTTCGCTACAGGTATCCTTGTCCACGCGATAACTTAAGTTTTTCTAGGCCGATGTTAACCGAATGTTGCATATAGCTTCATCACGACAAGAGGAAGAACCCTATTGATTGTCGGAATATTTACTTGAGGTATCTCCCTCTGGCGTCCGAAACAGATTTTTCTCTACGGGTATCCTTATTGCACCTTGTATCTTTGTCCACGCAATAAGTTCATGTTCTACTTCACTGATCTTAACCAAATTCGGTATACATGTTTATTACGGCAAGACTAAGTAGCCTATTGCTTTTGAAAATTTCCGATGACTTATCTCCCCTTGGCGGCTATTTTTAATTTTCGCACTGTATCCTTGTACACACAATAAGTTCTACTTGACCAATCGTGACCAAATTTGGTATACATGTTTATCACGGAAAGTTGAAGAAGTCCAGACCGTGTGTTATTGCAAAATTCAATACATGCGCGGTCGATATGGGATGGGACAGGTGTAAGTGCGGACTAGGTGCGGGTCAATAAATTGTATTCGGAATGGGTAGCCCCAATAGAAGCTATATAGCAACATATAACAGGGAAGTATGATACAGAAACCTTAACCAAGGCCTGACGTGACAGTGACCACAAAGGGGAGATAAGTTATCAGAATTTTTTGAAAACCAATAGGCATCTTAGTCTTGCCGTGATAAACATGTATACCGAATTTGGTTACGATGAAGTAGAACTCGAGCTATTGCGTGGACAAGGAGACAAAAGTGCGAAAGTTATAACAAGAGTGTCGAAGGTCACAATATACGCCCGTTGAGGCAAGGCCAGTCAACAAGGGGAGATAACTCACTGAAAACCAGTGTAGAACTCAAGTTATTGTGTGGACAATGTTAAAGTCCGATTATTAACAAGAGTTGTCAGAAGACAACGAAGCTCGCCTGTTGGCAGCCTTCACTCAAACTTGGCACATTTGCATAAAAAAACATGAATATTATATAACTTGACCTTGGGTTAAGGGGCGTGCGGTGGACCTTGACCTTGGGGAAAATCATAAATATTTTCTTTAAATGACCTCAGAAATATATGTTGTGACCACCATTTGAACTGTCTCGCTGAGACGGTTCTAGAGGTTGCACCATAATATAGTTAGTTGTAATATGTAGTAAGTTACAAACCTGTTTTCGGTTTCTTGACGAGGATAAGCTTCGACTGAGGCAACCCCCGTGATGAAGCAGCTGAAGACTTGGGCTTCGTAACCTGTCTGGCTGGCTTCGCACTCGCAGATGCTATAGAGCACAGTAATCACTATCATTAGACATACAATGACAAAATGCAGATATACAGTAAAGCTGTTACCAGTATACAGAGCTCCAGATAAGCTGCGTATTTGCTTAAATACCCAAATAATTCCAGCACAAAAATATTTACACAATTCCCTAACATTTGATTGGCCCGTAGCAAGTCTCTGTCCAAAATTTATATTCCAGTAAACTCCCAGGCCAAACTACTTTCCGTAACCGTGAGGCGCAGTTAAAATAAGTCTTAAGAAAACGGAAAATAAACACATTTTCTTGATGAATTTATTTCAAATGCTGGAATTATAAGGAATGAATGGCCTTTTTGTTGAATTTATCGGGGATATAAACTTGGAAAAGTCGCGGGAATACTGGACGAAGGCCTTCGTCCAGTATTCCCTCGACTTTTCCAAGTTTATACACCGATAAATTCCAGAAAAAGGCCATTCATTCCTATATTAAAATCAGACGTAAAGTAGCACTGGCTTCCTATAAACGCACTGCCGCATATGGTGCATTTCTGCGGTTGTTTTCCCTCATATTCTTTCTATTTAAATATACCTCATTTGTTTATCGTTAGTGATTCAGACCGCAGCACCAGACACAACATCATCATCATATACTGTATCGACGCCATGAACGTTACGTTAATGCGAATAACGTCAATGAATGCAAGTGTCAAATGTATTCAAGTTGGATGAATGGTTTGAAAGATAATGGTCAAGTGACACTACTTATTGACCCACTCCCTCATATCTGTGACTGGAGAAATAGGGCTTATGGGATTTGCGATCAGTGTAGCTCCTGACCAAATACATGTAACACACTGATATAGCCTGATAATAATCTACATTGCTTGTTAGAAGCGTCACGGGCGTTTCTTTGATGGAATGGCGAAAAGTGCAGTGTAGCACTAAACATCTGATATGGATCTCAGAGCTCCAGATAAGTTGCGTATTTGCTTAAATACCCAATCAAAATTGCCAAAAAAGTGAGTATCAAAAAGCAATAATGTTTGTGGTACCTTTATCATGCTGCAGAAAAGAATAAATAGACCACAAATATAGCATATTTTTCTTATTTTCCATGAAAACATATCTTGGTATTTCATTAGAATTGTCCAAGGAGACAATTCTAATGAAATGCAAGGACATGTTTTCATTTCGAAGCAAACTATTCAATAATTGCTGTCCGTTGGTGTGTAAACAGTAGTGTGATTTTATTTTACCCAATTAAAATTTTGAAATACCCAATTGCTTCAGAAATGATGGAGTGACAATACTCAATTACTAATTCATTATCATGAGCACTGGATCTACACTGATCCCCAATCAGCATGTTCTGTTCAGTTCTGCTTATAACAACTACTGTCTGTTTCACGAAAGCTGCCCAAATTTTACGGCTATATAAACAATTCAAAAACAAGATTTCTTTTGATAATATTAAATTAAAGAAAAAATTAAGAATGAGCCTTCTTTTTATTTCGTGAAATTTGGTCAAATATTGATTTTATTGCGAAAAAACAATTTCCCCATGTTAAATCCCCATAGGCATCTTCACGGAGTGAAGATGTCTATGGGGATTTAACATGGGGAAATTTTTTTGAATTTTAGAAATACTGGATCGATTTTTAAAATTTAACTTTTGTTTTCTTAGATCATATCCAATCTATCTAGCCAGGTTTCGGAGTCAATTTCCAAAAAAATTCGGTTTTTGACTCCTCCCACACTTCCTTACCACTTTTTCCGCCATGTTAAATTCCCACAGACAAATCAATATTTGACCAAATTTCACGAAATAAAAAGAAGGCACATTCTTAAATTTTCCTTTAATTTAATATTATCGAAAAAAATATGGTTTTTGAATTGTTTATGTGGCCGTAAAATTTGGGCAGCTTTCGTGAAACAGACTATAGAGCAAATGAGCAGAGGTTCATGGATACCCCGGCCACTGCCTGGACCGACAAATAAAAACTTTAACACAAACCTTATGGATGGAAGAACAGAAAATTTATCAGATAAATACCCCTCGACATACTTCATCCATCGTATCCCATAAACAGTAATGGTACTTATGATCACCAGACCTCCAGATAAGGTGCGTATTGGCATATTTTACGCACTTATTTTTAGCAGAATATGCATCGATTAATTTGATTTTGAGCAATGGGAGTACAAATCTCAAATCCCACAGCAATGTGAAAATACGCATTGATTTTCAAACGAGTAATGAAAATACTGTAATAAAGTTGAAAATTTACTTAGTTGAGCTGCAACAGGAGTGACGAAGGTCACAATATACGCCCGTTGAGGCAAGGCCAGTAACAAGGGGATATAACTCACAGAAAACCAATAGAGTTCTTCATCTTCATGTGATAAAACATATACCGAATATGGTTACGATCCGTCAAGTAGAACTTGAGTTATTGCGTGGACAAGGATACGGAGTCTGATAATTAACAAGAGCTGTAGGAGAACAGCACAGCTTGACTACGAGGGTTGTCGATGTACACTTCATATGGGTGTTTATCATCATCTATATTTTCATTCTACCCCCCTCCCGTGCGGCCCCTGTGCCCAACGTCAAGGTCAAATTACTTTGAAGTTTTTAGGTTAAGTTCTTTGGTTAAAGTTTTTAGTTAAGTTTTTTGGTTAAGTTTTGTGGTTAAAAGTTTTTAAAAGTTTTTGGTTAAGTTTTTTGGTTAAGTTTTTTGGTTAAAGTTTTTTGTTATGCTATATCTCTGCAACTGCTTTGCCCATTACCTTGAAACTTCACATGGGTGTTTATCATCTTATATTTTCCCATTCTACACCCCTCGTGCGGCCCCTGTGCCCAATGTCAAGGTCAAATTACTTTGAAGTTTTTGGTTAAGTTTTTTGTTTAAAGTTTTTGGTTTAGTTTTTTGGTTAAAGTTTTTCGTTATACTATATCTGCAACTGCTTTGCCCATTACCTTGAAACTTCACATGGGTGTTTATCATCATCTATATTTTCATTCTACCCCCCTTCCGTGCGGCCCCTGCGCCCAATGTCAAGGTCAAATTACTTTGAAGTTTTTGGTTAAGTTTTTTGGTTCAAGTTTTTGGTTAAAGTTTTTGGTTAAGTTTTTAAAGTTTTTGGTTAAGTTTTTTGGTTAAGTTTTTTGGTTAAAGTTTTTCGTTATACTATATCTCTGCAACTGCTTTGCCCATTACCTTGAAACTTCACATGGGTGTTTATCATCATCTATATTTTCATTCTACCCCCCTCCCGTGCGGCCCCTGTGCCCAATGTCAAGGTCAAATTACTTTGAAGTTTTTGGTTAAGTTTTTTGGTTAAAGTTTTTGGTTAAGTTTTTTGGTTAAGTTTTTTGGTTAAAGTTTTTTGTTATACTATATCTTTTTTTTTAGTGTCCATGCCTCGCCACAAGGCGCGACATGCAGGCCGCGGCCATCTAGTTGTATTGGACGTAAATTTTCACAATGATATTGGCAGAGCTCTAGATAAGCTGCGTATTTGCTTAAATACCCATTTAAAATTGCCAAAATAAAAAAAAAAAACCCAATTGAAATCAGAAGTAGCGAGTATCAAAAAGCAATATAAATTGTGCGGTAGCTTTACCATGCAGCAGAAAATAATAAACAGACCACAAATACATGTATAGCATATTTTTCTTATTTTCCATGAAAACACATCTTGGTATTTCATTAGAATTGTCTCGAAGGAGACAATTCTAATGAAATGCCAAGACATGTTTTTATTTCAAAGCAATCTATTCAATAATTGCTGTCTGTTGATGTGTAAACAGTAGTGTGATTTTATATTTTACCCAATTAAAATTTTGAAATACCCAATTGCTTCAGAAATGATGGAGTGACAATACTCAATTACTAATTCTTCTCTTTCTGACATTACATTACTATTTATTCTCCGTATTTATTTTTTGATGTGCAATGATCATACATTATAATTGTCGAAAATATTATTAAATGGTTATACATGTATCTTTATTTTTAGAACTGGTGGAATAGTGACACCATTACACAATTATTTAATTCCTATAAAGAACATGCTGTGCCTACTGAGTGGGCATGTACCTTTAAATTTGTTGTTGTCTGCTGTTTATTTTTATTGCTCAAAGTCTTGGTAGAGCCGCAGCATACATTATATGTGTTCGGACTGTGTGTCTTTTCATCCGTGATCCGATTAAATTCTGTCTTGTGAACTTCTAATTCCCTTGAAGGATTACTTTAATTTGCTTTTTATAAAAGTCCGTTTTTATCAAACGGGCCTATAAAAAGAAAATTACTTATTGTATTATGTATTCACCTTGTGCGGGCGGCAAAATGAAGAAGCCTATTGATTTGGGAAAATTTCCGATGACTTATCTCCCCTTGGGAGCCATTTTAATTTTCGCACTTTGTATCTTTGTCCGCGCAATAACTCAAGTTCTACTTCACCGATCATAACAAAATTTGGTATGCATGTTTATCCCAGGAATTTGAAGAAGCCTATTGATTTTCAAAATTTCCGATGACTTATCTCCCCTTGGTAGCCATTGTGACGTATTATGGATTCACCTTGTGTAGGCAGCGGCGGGCAGAACTTTTCCACGTGATAACTTATATGTAAGTTCTACTTGGCCGATGTTAACCAAATTCGGCATATAGCTTTGTCGCGACAGGAGGAAGAACCCTATTGATTTTCGGAAATTTCTGATGAGTCCTCTCCCCCTGACATCCGAAACAGATTTTCGCTACAGGTATCCTTGTCCACGCGATAACTTAAGTTTTTCTAGGCCGATGTTAACCGAATGTTGCATATAGCTTCATCACGACAAGAGGAAGAACCCTATTGATTGTCGGAATATTTACTTGAGGTATCTCCCTCTGGCGTCCGAAACAGATTTTTCTCTACGGGTATCCTTATTGCACCTTGTATCTTTGTCCATGCAATAAGTTCATGTTCTACTTCACTGATCTTAACCAAATTCGGTATACATGTTTATTACGGCAAGACTAAGTAGCCTATTGCTTTTGAAAATTTCCGATGACTTATCTCCCCTTGGCGGCTATTTTTAATTTTCGTAATGGGCAAAGCAGTTGCAGATATAGTATAACGAAAAACTTTAACCAAAAAACTAAACCAAAAACTTTAAACAAAAAACTTAACCAAAAACTTCAAAGTAATTTGACCTTGACATTGGGCACAGGGGCCGCACGGGAGGGGGGTAGAATGAAAATATAAATGATGATAAACACCCATGTGAAGTTTCAAGGTAATGGGCAAAGCAGTTGCAGAGATATAGCATAACAAAAAACTTTAACCAAAAAACTTAACCAAAAAACTTAACCAAAAACTTTAACCAAAGAACTTAACCAAAAACTTCAAAGTAATTTGACCTTCACATTGGGCACAGGGGCCGCACAGGAGGGCGTAGAACGAAAATATAGATGATGATAAACACCCATATGAAGTTTCAAGGTAATGGGCAAAGCAGTTGCAGAGATATAGTATAACGAAAAACTTTAACCAAAAAACTTAAGCAAAAAACTTAACCAAAAACTTTAACCAAAAAACTTAACCAAAGACTTCAAAGTAATTTGACCTTGACATTGGGCACAGGGGCCGCACGGGAGGGGGGTAGAATGAAAATATAGATGATGATAAACACCCATGTGAAGTTTCAAGGTAATGGGCAAAGCAGTTGCAGAGATATAGTATAACGAAAAACTTTAACCAAAAACTTTAACCAAAAAACTTAACCAAAAAACTTAACCAAAAACTTTAACCAAAGAACTTAACCAAAAACTTTAACCAAAAAACTTAACCTTACAGCTTAACCAAAAACTTTAACCGGACACACGTACGCCAAACAGCCGACTATATCGCGCTTTCCGCAAGCGGGTGCGACAAAAAGTATAATAATGCCAATCAATACGTGGGGTAATGGTGAATGAATGTTTATTTTGTCAGAAAAGTGTCTCGGATGATGCCTCTGATATAAATAACATTTTGTGTTTACCGAGTGGGCATGTACCTTTAATACTGCTTGAATGCAAGGAAACCCATGATCTTGAACTCTTGCTAGTGTTGGGGGTCAGATTTCTGAGAAACTCACCCGATCTTTCCGGCGCCTGGGCTGCACCCAGTCGCCTGGTCATCTCCCGGTCCTTGCTCTGAACGACTGCATTGCTACGCTCTGGCTTAACAGCAGCCTTCGTAGTGGGATGCTTGTCAAATGGAATGAAGTTTATTAGTTTTTTGGTATCCGGTGTCTGTGTTTTGTTGGAGTTTGTCAACAAGTTTCGGGTGGATTTTCGGAACCTGGCACTGCGACTTGGTGCAGTGGACTCCTGTTGCATGGTCACAGGCTCCATTTTCCTCTTTGCAGATGACATTTCCATCACAAAGGAATCGGGACTCACAATTTCCTGTCCAATGATGTTCTTATGTAGCCGGGAGGTGTAGTTATTATCCAATGATGTGTCGGGCGACATGAAACTGGGCTGCCCAATAATCTGTTCTATCGTTTCACCAAAAGTTTTGTTTTCTAAACTGTCGCAGAATGTTTCTACAGGCGGGCGCGACAAAAAGTTAACAAAAAACTTTAACCAAACTAGATTGGTCAGTAAGCGAGGCTTACGGAATACCCCCCGCGTGGGCCCAGGTACCCCTAAAATATGTACAAATTTCCAAGTGTGTGGGCTTGTGACCTTGACTCTGGGATTAGCGCGAGCGGCATGAACGTGAATTTGTCACAGGGTGGTAGAGGTCCATTGGAGCAATGAGTGTGTGAAATGTGAAGCAGATCCGAGCAAGCAAATAGAAGTTATAACCGATTTCTCTGATGTTAAGTTTTGTAAAGAGACTACTGTATAACCTCGAATTAACGCCCCCGGAGGCGTTACATTTTACAAAAGGGGGGGGGGGGGGGCGTTTATTTGTCACAGGGTGGTAGAGGTCCATTGGAGCAATGAGTGTGAAATGTGAAGCAGATCCGAGCAAGGAAATAGAAGTTATAACCGATTTCTCTGATGTTAAGTTTTGTAAAGAGACTACCGTGTAACCTCGAATTAACGCTCCCGGGGGCGTTACATTTTACAAAAGGGGGGGGGGCATTTATTAGCCAGTAAAAAAAAATAAAATTACCAAGGACCACCAATTTCAAACACAAATAAGGATTTAAGGATTATTTGTGCTTGAAATTGGCGGTCATTGTTAAAAAAAATTTTTTTTTTTAATTTATTTTATTTGGGGGGGGGGGCGTTTTTGAGAAAAAGTTATCCAAGTATGGTGTCTGTATGCACAATAGTATTCCATCTACAAGCTTGACTAAAAACCTTAACCAAGGTTGAGTAACTACATGGCCACAGCCTGCATGTCGCGCCTTGGACATGGACACTAAAAAAAAAAGATATAGTATAACGAAAAACTTTAACCAAAAAACTTAAGCAAAAACTTTAACCGGACACAAAGCGCGATATAGTTGGCACTTTGTCGTACGTACTACGACAAAGTGCCGACTATATCGCGCTTTCCGCAAGCGGTCGCAAAAAAAACTTTAAAGCAAAAACTTCAAAGTAATTTGACCTTGACATTGGGCACAGGGGCCGCACGGGAGGGGGGGGGGGGGGGTAGAATGAAAATATAGATAATGATAAACACCCAATTGAAGTTTCAAGGTAATGGGCAAAGCAGTTGCAGAGATATAGTATAACGAAAAAATTTAACCAAAAAACAAAAAATTAACCAAACACTTTAATCAAAAAACTTAATTAACAAAAAACTTAAACAAAAACTTTTAACAAAAAACTTAACCAAAAACTTCAAAGTAATTTCACCTTGACATTGGGCACAGGGGCCGCACGGGAGGGGGGTAGAATGAAAATATAGACGATGATAAACACCCATGTGAAGTTTCAAGGTAATGGGCAAAGCAGTTGCAGAGATATAGTATAACAAAAAATGTTAACCAAAAAACTTAACCAAAAACTTTTAACCAAACTAGATGGCCGCGGCCTGCATGTCGCGCCTTGTGGTGAGGCATGGACACTAAAAAAAAAGATATAGTATAACAAAAAACTTTAACCAAAAAACTTAACCAAAAAACTTAACCAAAAACTTTAACCAAAAAACTTAACCAAAAACTTCAAAGTAATTTGACCTTGACATTGGGCACAGGGGCCGCATGGGAGGGGGGTAGAATGAAAATATAGATGATGATAAACACCCATGTGAAGTTTCAAGGTAATGGGCAAAGCAGTTGCAAAGATATAGTATAACAAAAAAATTTAACCAAAAAACTTAACCAAAAAACTTAACCAAAAACTTCAAAGTAATTTGACCTTGACATTGGGCGCAGGGGCCGCACGGAAGGGGGGTAGAATGAAAATATAGATGATGATAAACACCCATGTGAAGTTTCAAGGCAATGGGCAAAGCAGTTGCAGAGATATAGCATAACAAAAAACTTTAACCAAAAAACATAAACCAAAAACTTAACCAAAAAACTTAACCAAAAACTTAAACCACAAAACTTAACCAAAAAACTTAACCAAAAACTTTAACCAAAGAACTTAACCAAAAACTTCAAAGTAATTTGACCTTGACATTGGGCACAGGGGCCGCACGGGAGGGGGGGGGTATAATGAAAAATATAGATGATGAATAAACACCCATGTGAAGTTTCAAGGTAATGGGCAAAGCAGTTGCAGAGATATAGTCTAACGAAAAACTTTAACGAAAAAACTTTAACCAAAAAACAAAAAACTTAACCAAAAAACTTAACCAAAAACTTAACTTAACCAAAAACTTAACCAAAAAATAAAAAAACTTAACCAAAAAACTTTAACCAAAAACTTTAACCGAAAAACTTAACCAAAAACTTCAAAGTAATTTGACCTTGAACATTGGGGCACAGGGGTCGCACGGAAGGGGGTAGAATGAAAATAGATGATGATAAACACCCATGTGAAGTTTCAAGGTAATGGGCAAAGCAGTTGCAGAGATATAGTATAACGAAAAAATTTAACCAAAAACTTTAACCAAAAAACTTAACCAAAAAACTTAACCAAAAACTTTAACCAAAAAACAAAAAACTTAACCAAAAACTTCAAAGTAATTTGACCTTGACATTGGGCACAGGGGTCGCACGGAAGGGGGTAGAAGAATGAAAATATAGATGATGATAAACACCCATGTGAAGTTTCAAGGTAATCAAAGCAGCAGTTGCGAGCTACTAGTTAACCAAAAACTAACAAAAAATTAACAAAAAACTTAACCAACCTTAACCAAAAACTTAACCAAAAATTTAACCAAAAAACCAACTAACTAAACCAAAAACTTTAACAACCAAAACTAAACCAAAAAAACTTAACCAAAAGCTTTAACCAAAGAACTTAACCAAAAACTTCAAAGTAATTTGACCTTCACATTGGGCACAGGGGCCACACAGGAGGGGGTAGAATGAAAATATAGATGATGATAAACACCCATGTGAAGTTTCAAGGTAATGGGCAAAGCAGTTGCAGAGATATAGTATAACGAAAAACTTTAACCAAAAAACTTAAGCAAAAAACTTAACCAACAACTTTAACCAAAAAACTTAACCAAAAAACTTAACCAAAAACTTTAATCCAAAATTAAAGAACTTTAACCAAAAACGTTTAACCAAAAAACGTTAACCAAACAACTTAACCAAAAAACTTAACCAAAAACTTTAACCAAAGAACTTAACCAAAACTTTAACCAAAAAACTTAACCTTACAGCTTAACCAAAAACTTTAACCGGACACACGTATGTACATACGCCAAACGGCCGACTATATCGCGCTTTCCGCAAGCGGGCACGACAAAAACTAAACCAAAAACTTCAAAGTAATTTGACCTTGACATTGGGCACAGGGGCCGCACGGGAGGGGGGTAGAATGAAAATATAGACGATGATAAACACCCATGTGAAGTTTCAAGGTAATGGGCAAAGCAGTTGCAGAGATATAGTATAACAAAAAACTTTAACCAAAAACTTTAACCAAAGAACTTAAACAAAAACTTTAACCAAAAAACTTAACCAAACAACTTAACCAAAAACTTTAACCGGACACACGTACGTACGTACGTACGTACGTACGTATGTACGTATGTACGCCAAAGTGCCGACTATATCGCGCTTTCCGCAAGCGGGCGCGACAAAAACCTTAACCAAGGGGAATTAAGTAAGTAATTTAAGGTTAAATGTAGGTCAAGGTCAAATATAGGTCAGGGGTTGTTGATGTACATCACTAGGAGATGAAGTTGTCCAAGTATGGTTGGTGTAGGGCCATGAGTATTCCATCTAAAAGCTTGACTAAAAACCTTAACCAAAGAGAATTAAGTACGTAATTCAAGAGGAAATGCAGGTCAAGGTCAAATATAGATCAGGGGTTATTGATGTACATCACTATGACAAAAGGTTGTCCAAGTATGGTGTCTGTATGCACAATAGTATTCCATGTACAAGCTTGAGTAAAAAGCTTAACCAAGGTGGAGTAAAAACCTCAACCAAGGGGAATTAACTAAGTAATTCAAGGTTAAATGTAGGTCAAGGTCAAAATATGGTCAGGGGTTGTTGATGTACATCATAGGAGTATGAAGTTGTCCAAGTATGGTTGGTGTAGGGCAGAGTAATTCCATATACAAGCTTGACTAAATACTTACATGGGGAAATAACTAAGTAATTCAAGGTTAAAAGTAGGTCCAGGTCAAATATAGGTCAGGGATTATTGATGTACATGACTAGGAAATGAAGTTGTCCAAGTATGGTTGGTGTAGGGCCATGAGTATTCCATCTACAAGCTTGACTAAAAACCTTAACCAAAGTTAAAAGAGGTTAGTAAGTAATTCAAGAGGAAATGTAGATCAATGTCAAATATAGATCAGGGGTTATGATGTACATCACTATGACAAAATTGTGTCCAAGTATGGTGTCTGTATGCACAATAGTATTCCATGTACAAGCTTGAGTAAAAAGCTTAACCAAGGTCGAGTAAAAACCTTAACCAAGGGGAATTCATTAAGTAATTCAAGGTTAAATGTAGGTCAAGGTAAAATATAGGTCAGGGGTTGTTGATGTACATCACTAGGAGATGAAGTTGTCCAAGTATAGTTGGTGTAGGGCCACGAGTATTCCATCTACAAGCTTGACTAAAAACGTTAACCAAGGGGAATTAAGTAAGTAATTCAAGAGGAAATGTAGGTCAAGGTCAAATATAGATCAGGGGTTGTTGATGTACATCACTAGGAGATGAAGTTGTCCAAGTATGGTGGGTGTAGGGCCAGTAATATTCCATATAGAAGGTTGACTAAAAACCTTAATCAAAATGAATTAAGTAAGTAATTGAAGAGGAAATGTAGGTCAAGGTCAAATATAGATCAGGGGTTATTGATGTACATACCTATGAGAAAAGGTTATCGAAGTATGGTGTCTGGATGCACAATAGTATTCAATGTACAAGCTTGAAAAAAAACCTTAACCAAGGTTGACTAAAAACCTTAACCAAGGGGAATTAAGTAAATAATTCAAGAGGACATGTAGGTCAAGGTCAAATATAGATGAGGGGTTATTGATGTGCATCACTAGGAGATGAAGTTGTCCAAGTGTGGTGGGTGTAGGGCCAGTAGTATTGCATATACAAGCTTGACTAAAAATCTTAACCAAGGTTGACTAAAAACATTAACCAAGGGGAATTAACCAAGTAATTCAAGAGGAAATGTAGGTGAAGGTCAAATATAGATCAGGGGTTATTGATGTACATCACTAGGAGATGAAGTTGACAACATAAGCTCTACTTATTCTTCGAATAGTCAAGCTAAAAACTTTAGACCAAAAAACTTTAACCAAAAACTTCAACCAAAAACTTTAACTGGACACGCGTATGTACGCCAAAGTGCCGACTATATCGCGCTTTCCGCAAGCGGGCGCGACAATAAGTGCGGTCTGCTGATGTGTAAACAGTAGTATGATTCTATTTTACAATTAACATTTTGAAATACCCAATTGCTTCAGAAATGATGGAGTGACAATACTCAATAACTAATTCCTTATCTGGAGCCCTGTGTGATTGGTCCCTTTTCAGCCATTTTGGGAACATCTGAAATTGAAGGTTATCTCGCAGGGCTCCAGATAAGGAATTAGTAATTGAGTATTGAATCTCTCCATCATTTCTGAAGCAATTGGGTACATTGTATTTCAAAATTTTAATAGGGCCTATCAAAAAAATGTGTTTGTTTAGGGGCACCCGACCCTACCTGCTATTTTATTAACAAAATGTGCCGACCCTATTCTTTTTTCCACATTTCAGAAGAAAAAAAGTTTTTGTCTATTTTGTTCATTTTGCAGCGTAGATTAATACCAAGATTAATGCAAGTACTCAAAATACTATCATAGTATTTTGAGTACTTGCATTAATCTTGGTATTAATCTATGCTGGATGTGTTATACTGTCATGAATTTGTTCCTTGACTGTAATTTATCACATGTTGACTAATTGACCCCCTTCCCTGAACATAGAAATGACAGTCAGACAAATATAATTAACTGACGTCACTAAAATCACACTGCGCAAATACACCGGACATCCAGTTTTTCGGGGAATACCCAACGGGAGTTCACAATGGCGGCCGTTTACCATGTTTACATTGATGCACTTTAGTTTCATTTCACTAGTTTTATACTTACCACCTAACCCTTACATAAGGATTTACTTCCCTTGGCAGTTCGGATAACTCGCAAGATTTAATAAGCGTCCCTATGATCCAGATCAACCGGTAGTAGTCATGTCATGTAGACGCGATCTAATCAGTTTTAATTTCTGTGGCATTGATTTCGGACGCAAATTATATCGACGGACATCGTTTGATATCGAGGGAAA